>CAUYON010045464.1:0-14094 GCA_963573935.1 Arctocebus calabarensis
CTAGGCCGATATCTTCCAGTGTTTTTCCTATGCTTTCTTTCAGTATTGTTATTGTGTCATGCCTTAAATTTAAGTCCTTTATCCAACTTGAATCAATTTTTGTGAGTGGAGAAAGGTGAGGGCCCAGTTTCAGTGTTTTACATGTGGATATCCAGTTTTCCCAGCACCATTTATTGAATAGGGAGTCTTTCCCCCAAGGTATGTTCTTGATTGGTTAATCGAAGATTAGGTGGTTGTAAATTGTTAGTTTCATTTCCTGGGTTTCTATACAATTCCAAATGTCTATGTCTCTATTTTTGTGGCAGTACCATGCTGTCTTGACCACTATGGCTTTGTAGTACAGCCTAAAGTCTAGAATGGTGATACCCCCAGCTTTGTTTTTATTACTAAGAACTGCCTTAGCAATTTTAGTTATATTTTTTGAAAAACAAACCTTTTTTTGTTAATTTTCTGAATGATTCTTTTGTTTTCAATTTCATTAATCTGTGATTTAATTGTGGTTATTTCTTTTCTTCTGCTGAGTTTGGGATTAGATTGTTTCCAATTCCATAAGATGGTTCATGAGTTTGTTGATTCAATGTCTTTTTTTTTTTTAACATAGGTGTCTAATGTGATAAATTTCCCTTTTAAGACTGCTTTTGCTGTATTCCACGGGTATTGGTAACTTGTGTGTTCATTGTTGTTATGTTTGAGGAATTTAATGATTTCCTCGTTTATCTCTTCCTGAACCCTCTATAATTCAGCATAAGGTTATTTAATTTCCATGTCTTTGTGTGGAGATGACCGTTTTTATTGGAGTTGAGTTCTACCTTTATTGCCTTGTGGTCTGAGAAGATACAGGGTATAATTTCTATTCTTTTAATTTTAATGAGGTTTGAGTTGTATCCCAGGATATGGTCTATTTTGGGGTATGCACATGGGCTGATGAGAAAAATGTACATTCATTACCTTTGGGATGGTGTGTTCTATGTCTGTCTATTATTTCCATTGGTTCTAGGGTCATATTTAAATCCTTTGTATCTTTGTTTATTTTCTGTTTAGAGGATCTGTCCAGTTCTGTCAGGGGGGTGTTAAAGTTCCCAGCTATTAGAGTGTTATAGGGTATCATATTGCTCAGACCTCTTACGGTCTATTTCATAAATCTGGGACCATTTAAGTTGGTTGCATAAATATTTAAAATTGAAATGTCTTCCTATTGTATTGTTCCTTTGATCAGTATAAAGTGTCCATCTTTATCTTTATTAACTTTAGTTGCTTTAAATCTGCTTGTATCTGAAAATAAGAATGCAACCCTTCCTTTCTTCTGATTTCTATTTGCTTGAAATACTGTTTTCTATCCCTGAACCCAAGTCTTGATTTGTTCTTCAATGCTAGGCGTGTTTTCTGGAGACTGCATAAGGATGACTTGTGCTTTTCTTATCCAGGCAGCCAGCCTGTGCCTCTTCAGTGGGATGTGCAATCCATTGATATTTATTCAGAGAATTGATAAGTGTGGTGGAGTTCTATTCATCTTACTTTGTAAAAGTCCGTTCTGTAGTTTTATCCTTTGTGCCATTGTGGAAGCTAAGTTTTGACCTTCACCTTCTGGGTGTTTACTTATCTGGTGATCCATTGTGATGGTCAGTATTGAGAATAAGTCTAAGTATTTCCTGTAGAGCTGGTCTTGTTGTAGCAAATTTCTCAGTGTTTGTATATTCGCAAAAGATTTGATTTATCCATCAATTTGAAGCTTAGTTTAGCAGGCTACAAAATTCTAGGCTGAAAATTGTTTTGTTTAAGAATGTTGAAGGTTGATGACATTCTCTCCTGGTTTGGAAGGTTTAATTTGAGAAGTCTGCTGTCATCCTAATGGGTGCTGCCTCTACAGGTCAGTTGGGGCTGGCACTTGGCTGCTTGCAGAATTTTTTCTTTAATCTTGACTTTGGACATGTTCATTACAATGTGTCTTGGAGAAACTCTGTTTGAGCTGAGATGACTTGGGGTTTGATATCTATCTGAAAGGAGTATGTTGAGGTCTTTAGTAAAACTTGGGACGTTTTCATTTATGATAGTCTCCAACAAGGCTTCTATTCCTTTGGGATAATCTTCCCCTTCAAGAGTCTCTATTATTCATATGTTTGAATATATGCTGAGCCTGCTCAGCTTGAGCAAAGCCAAATGCTTCACGAAGTCTTATAGTTTTCTAACCAACTGTTTTGTTTTCTCCCTCTTCTTTTCTGCCTCTTTGATATTTATTGAGAGAATTTATAAGTGTGGTTATCTGGTTTAACTTGAACACTTTATCTTCTAGCTCCGAGGTTCGTTCTTCTCCATGGTAGAACCTATTTTTGATACTTTCCACTGCATCTTTATATTCCCTGATTGTTTCCTTCATTTCCTTAAGCTCTATAATATCCTTTCTATAGTCTACATATCTTTCATCTGAATTTTGGTTCTATCTTTTCCTTTTTTGTGTCCATTCCTCTTATTGTCTTTATCATCCATATTTTAAACTCCCTCTCCATCAAGTCCTTTAATTTTTTATAGGTATAATATTCTGCAGTAGCTGCCTCATAGTCCCTTGGGGGAGTTGCTCTGTTTTGGTTTTTCATATTGCCTGAAATTTTCTGTTGGTTTCTCCTCATGTGTTCTTTCTTCTTGTTCACCCCCTTGTCCTCCTTTGTCCTTCTCCCTTCATCCTTTGCTTCAGATTACTTTGTCTCAGAGCTTAGGTCAAAAGGAAGAGAAGGGTAAAGTGCAAGCAGGGAGAAACAAGAGGAAAAGAAAGAAGAAAAAAGGAGGAAAGAGAAAATGGGGGAAGGGACATCAAAGAAAAGATTTGAAGAACAGGAGAGAATGGAGACAGGAAGAGAGGAAGAGAATGATAGAAGAAATGCTATTGATTGGCATAGTATTAAGGCCACACCCATAATTCAGGGATTTGGGGGCCTGGATAGGGTGGGTTCCTCAAAATCAGGAGCTTATTATCAGCCTGAACAAAGCCAAACTCCTCTTCTGCCAAAAATAGGAAGCAAAAGAAAAGAGCAAAAACAAAAAACAAGAAGGAAAAAATAAATAAAAATGAGAAAGAAATAGAAAAATTCTACAGTGTGGACTGGCCAATACTGTCTTTCCAGGGCTAAAGATAGAAGGGCTCCCTAGTTCATGATCTCTTGGCCTCCTTGAACCAAACTACTGCTGTGACCTCCCTGCCAGACTGCAGTCATGCCTCAACAAAACTCAGCAAAAAAGAAGAGATGAGAAAGAAAAGGAAAAAAGATAATAAAGTAAAAATAGGTAAAGAAAATTTAAAATAAAGTTGTATCAAATAAAAGAGAGAGAAGTAAAAGGAAAAATGAAAGAAAGAAGAAAGAACAAAAAAAGGAGGTGATATCTTAACTGTTCTATGAGCAATTTATATTGTAAAGACGAGGAAAGTAGAAGAGTATCTATGAAAAGATAGAATGGAGAGGAGTAGAATCGAGAGAGAGAATAAATGAGGCTAAAATACCATGACCAAAAGTATAGGAGTCCTTGCTCTTGATGAAAGTAAAAATGGAAGTTAAGAATAGAACTGATCAAACAAATTAGCAGAAATAAAACACAATGGAACAAAACAAAAAAAAGCTCAAATAGCCAAAAACAGCAGCAATCTCAGCCAAATAGAAAAGAAGAGGAAAGAAAATAAAAAAAAGAAAAAATTATATTTATATATACATATATATTTACATATACATAAATTTTTAGTATTTTTTACAGATAGATAGATAGCTGAAGGGACCAACTTCAATAGGAATATATATGTTGCAGTATGTTGTCTGGACAACAGGTGGCACTGTGGGTTTTCTTTTTAGCAGACATAGAACACAGCCAGCAACTTCTATGCTCCTTATTCCTTACTTAGCTGCCCTCCAGATCACCTGATTGTTTCCTCAGCTTTCAGACCCTGCCAGGTTGAGATCTTAAAGCTCATAAGAAAATTTCAAGTGCATGTCTCACAGTATCCCCAAACACCAGTTCCCATGGGATGCAGGTGTCCTTCATCCTGTTCCAAGAGTGGAGTTCTGATCCCAGCAGGAAGAATTAAGATGGCCATACTTTAGGCCCCTGCTAACACTGTCTCACGACCTTACCACATTGGCAGCCCACTGGCTGCCAAGACCTTCTCAGTATGGCTGCCTCACCAGCCACCAAACTGATGGCAAATCCACCACTGGTATTCAAATGTGGTTGCTAATTACTGTCTGAATCCACCCAGTCTTCCAAGCTTTCCACTCCACATGAAGCCTTCTCCAAAAAACAAAAAACAAAATCTCCAGAAAGGCTTCTTCCCATCCCAGACCTCTATGGGTGGAGCAGCCAATCACAGTGGTCACAGTTAGTCACCTAATGAGTCGTATTTCCACCATTCCAGATCACAGGCTGTATCCAGCACCTTCTCTTTGTGCTCCCTGAGCTACAACTCCAGATAAGGTCCCCATGCCAGGTATCCTACAGCTCCACATTTTACTAATTTATGCTAAATAGAACTTATTTGTGTAGAATTTTTTTCTCCATAAATATTTCTTTCAAAAAATTATAGAAGGAAAGGAATTTGATGTGCATACTATAGCTGAAAACTTACCTATGGTAAATCATCATGTCTACTTGGACATTTTGTGAGTAACAAGAACAGATTCTATCTATTACTACATATATACAGTAATAGATAATATATATATGAATTTTTTAAAGATAGAGTCTCACTCTGTTGCCCAGGCTAGAATGCTGGGGCGTAAATAGCTCACAGCAACCTCAAACTTCTGGGCTCAAGCAATCCTCCTGCCTCAACCACCTGAGTAGCTAGGACTGAAAGTGCCTACCACAATGCCTAGCTAATTTTTCTACTTTTAGTGGCGATGAGGTCTCACTCTTGCTCAGGCTGTGAACTCCAGTAATCCTCCCACTTCAGCCTCCCAGAATCATACCAGCCTGGAAGGCCAAGGAAGGAAGATTGCTTGAGCTCAGAAGTTCAAGTCTAGTCTGAACAAAAGCAAGTCCTTGTCTCTACTAAAACTAGAAAAACTAGCCAGGCATCGTGATGGTGCATGCCTATAGTCCCAGCTATGCAGGAGGCTGAAACAGGAAGATCACTTAAGCCCAGAAGTTGAGGTTGCTGTTAGTTAAGTTGACACCACAGTACTGTAACCTGAGAGAGTGAGAGTATGTCTCAAAAAAGAAAAAAAAAACATTGAAAAGAAAGTAATATTAAAAAATATATATATCATCTGATTATTAAAAAGTAAGCTAATGGCTATGCCAGTGCCTGCTTTCTTGGAACCATATGGATTCTGATACCTATAAAGAGATCTTCCATGTGGGGAAAAATCTGCTGTATCTCATTTCTGGGTGTCCCAAGACCAAAAACCTGCTTCACAAATTATGTATGCTTCAGAATATAAGGATGTTATTGATGATTGGCTGTGAATAAAGCTCTATGCTAGTAAGAAAGTACTCAACAAGGGTATCTATGACATACAAAGTATTATTGCTCTTATTCTCTTTGAAACTAAAAATTCAAAATATAGAAAAGTAAGCTAAATTTATATTATTTTAAATTATGACAATGGGATACCTTTGAAAGGTGAAAAAACATCTGGATTATATTAATTTTTTTTTTTTTTTTTTTTTTTTTTTTTGGTCAGGGCCAGGTTTGAATCTACCACCTCTGGTATATGGGGTCGGAACCCTACTCCTTTGAGCCACAGGTGCTGCCCTATATTGATTTTTTTTTTACTATTAAGATAAGAATATTGTTAGAGTCAAAATAACACCATCTCTACCTTCTCTTCACTTAGCTCAGTATCTGAAATTATGTAGATGACCCATTCCCATCTTTTGAAATGTTTTATTTGTTGTCTAGATACATGCTATTCAGTGCAGCAGCCACTTGCTATATATGGGTATTTAAATAAATTATAATTAAGTGAAATCTAAAATTCCATTCATCGATCATACTAGCTACATTTCAAGGGCTCAGTGGCCACACAAGGCTAATGGCTACTTTATTGGACAGAGTGTGTTTAGAACATTTCAATTATCATGGAAGTTTTACTAGCCAGCATTGATCTAGATGGTTAAGTATCTTGTAGAGGAAGACTATATTGTGATTCACATTTCCATGCTGCCTGTCACTTCTGTTAATTCTACGGATACTTCTTAAAGTGCTTACTATGTGTTAAGTGCATCTAAGATACAAAGGATGTGAAGACAAAATAACATGGCCACATCAAGTGGTAGACACAGACGTGTGAAACACAAGATTACAATGTAGCATGTGTTCTCCAGGAAGAGGAGAGCATTCTAAGGAGAAAGAATTGTACTTGCTAATGCGTGAATGAAGGGGTACATTTGGGAAACTCTGGGTGATTTATTTGGTCCCAGACAAATGTGAATAAGGACTAGAAAAGTAGGCTGAGACTAAATTCAAGACTACTTCAAATAATTGCATCAGGTTACTTTCAGTTGAAAGAAAATCCAATTGAGGCTTGATGCCCATAGCATAGTGGTTACGGCACTGACCACACACACCCAGACTGGTGGGTTCGAACCCAGCTCAGGCCAGCTAAACAACAATGACAACTGCAGCAACAACAACAGCAAACTAGCTGGGTGTTGTGGCGAGTACCTGTAGTCCCAGCTACTTGGGAGGCTAAGGCAAAAGAGTCACTTAAGCCCAAGAGTTTGCGGTTGCTGTGAGCTGTGATGGCATGGCCCTCCACTGAGGGTGACATAGTGACACTTTGTCTCAAAAAGAAAGAAAGAAAAGAAAACCCAATTGAAATTGGCTTAAAAAACAAAGATCACGTTTTGGAACTTAACCAGAGCTCTGGCTGCCTTGGTCTGCGTGTCTCTCTGCCCTTTTGTTCTGGCTTTACCCCAGTTATGAATAAGGTGGTTGCTATGGTTCTAAGCTTCATACCCATATATGGCAATCTTTGTTTTATTGTTTTGTTATGTTTTAAGACAGATTCTCACATTGTCACCCTCACTAGAGTGCTGTGGCGTCATAGCTCACAGCAACTTCAAACTCTTGGGCTTGAGCATTCCTTTTACCTCAGACTCCCAAGTAGCTGGGACTACAGGCACCCACCACGGGCCCAGAAACTTCTTTTATTTTTAGTAGAGATAGGGTTTCACTATTGCTCAGGCTGGTCTTGAAATCCTAAGCTCAAGCAGTCCACCCGCCTCGGCCTCCCAGAGTGCTAGGATCACAGGGGGGGCCGCTGACTCACAGTGAGGCTCTCTCGTTGATGAAATTTTGTTTCTTGTTACATGTCCATGTTTGACCAATCTCTGTGGCCTGAGGTACGCCATGTGCTGATTTGTTCAGAGTTGCGGGTGTAAGCCAGTCACTGTCCAGAGGGAGAGCGCATGGAGGTGAGTGAGCCCGGAGCTGGGGTGAGATGTCTGCTCCTTGGGCACAGTGACTGCTCGAGATGGGAGACACCTGTGTGACAGTTAGACCCTCACCAAGAGACAGAGGGGGGATGTTAGGAGGCAGCCAGCCTGATTGATCCTGATTGCTGGAGTCCAGCAGACCTGCCTTGGTGTCCTCTCTGCTGTGGTTTGCATAACAGACACAATGATAGTCATCATCCTCTGTACTGTTGTGAGATATAAAGGAGTAAATAAAGAAAAGGCACTTAGAACAGTGTCTGAACTACAGTAAAAATCAGCAAAGATTGGCATTAAATTCTTATTCATATAGGGGAGGGAATCGAAGCTTTATCTTGTTTGAGTAGGAGACTTCAGTGGAAGGTCTCTGCTAGATGAATTCCTACCATGTACATAACAATGATAATAAAATAGTACTCAGGTGATGTGGATGGAGACAGGAGAGATCAATGTGAGTTAGCCGAAGAAATACAACAGAAATCACATGACCCACAAAGCTCAGCATATTTACTACCTGGAGCTTTATAAAATTTGCCAACTCTTAGAATAGAAGGTCAGAAAAATGCCTTCTGATATAAAATACCTAAGCAGGTCAGATGAAATATAGATTTCTATAAAAAATCTTAATGTATAAATGAACTAGAGGCAAAATCAGGAAATTCCAGAGGAGTCCAGAAATGACAAGAACATACACATGCGTGCATACACACACACACACACACACGAACGGTGCATGCAAATATGAGAAATATTTATTGAGATCCAAATGTGCATCAGGCACCCATTGCTCTGTGTCTGGGGTACAGAGGAATAAAGTAGTAAGTAAAACAGAATTGGGGATTGATCGCATAAATCTCAGAGTCTGTGAGGTAGACAAGTTTTATAACACATATGTGTATATTTAAATATTTTGACAAGCGTTGTAAAGAACAAGGTGCTTTGAGAGAAAATAACAAGAGAGATCTGCTTTAAAACTAGGTGCACAGAGGAGGACTTTGAGTTGACACCTTTACAGCTCAGAAGGAGTTTCGTGTGTTTGAGGAAATGCAAGATGGCATTTAAGGGGGTGCACAAGCTGAGGCCCTGTGCACTCTACATCCTTCCATTGATCATGGGAGCGACCATTATAGAAGTAAAATTAATGCTTTTGTTGCAAAACCAGAAATGGATAGAGGCTTAAGAATAAATTTCCACATCTCAACCCCATGAGCACTTTGATGCTATTGTAATTATTCCTGTTTAAAACACACATTGACACATATTTTAATAGGGTTTTTGTTTTTTTGTTTTTTGTTTTTGAGACTCACTCTGTGCCCTGGGTAAGGTACTGTGGCATCACAGCTCACAGCAACCTCAAACTCTTGGGCTCAAGTGATCCTCTTAGCTCAGCCTCCCATTTCGCTGGGACTACAGGTACCTGCCACAATGTCCAGCTAGTTTTTCTTTTGCAGTAGAGATGAGGTCTTGCTTTTGTTCAGGCTACTCTTGAACTTCTGAGCTCAAGCAATCCACCCACCTCGGCCTCTCAGAGTGCTAGGGTTATGGGCATGAGACACCATGCTGGGCCATAGTTTTACTACAACAGAATCCCTTTAAGGCAGAAGACAGACTTTTTACATTGTAAGGTATACTGGGGTTGAATTTAGGTGCCTGTGTGAAGGAAGGCTCAGTACAGGTGGGTAGGTGAGCCTGATAGCTTACAGAAAACTGGGTTTGTGTGCTGGACTTTATATTATTAGAGGCATCTTGAAAGATGTAGGGGAAAAGCTTTAAAATTGCTACTGAAAGACATCTCCTGGACTAAAAACGCGGAGTCCTGGATATTGCAGCAAACGACTGCTGGTTGGAGTTATTTTGATTTGAAGATACTATAAAAGTGTGGGAGGGTGGGGGTTGAGGATGAGAAATTACCTAATGGATACAAAGTACACTATTTGGATGATGATTACACAAAAAACCCACATTTCACCACTGCATAATATATCCATGTAACAAAACTGCACTTGTACCCCCTTAATCTGTAAAAATAAATGAATAATTTAAAGATACTACCAGGTAGCTCTACTTATCTCTGTATGGAGATGACTAATTTGTGACTATGTTTCAGATTAGTCAAAACAAAAACCAGATTGTTTTATATTTTATATTAACAAAAACTATAGAAGGAAATTTGACTTTTTCTTTGTAACCTACATCAGCTCGGGTATTCCTGCCCCTTAATAAAGTAATCATTAATTATGCCCCAATTCAAAGTATTCTCCAAGAATGTTGGGAATTCTCCGGTGGCTAATATTCCATGGTCATCTCTGTTCTTACTTACAATGAATTAGTTCTGTTTATGGCTCAACTTTCATTCTACAAAGCTTCATTCTACAAAGGGGGTACATGTAGAATATATGTATTCCCCCTTTCTTCAATTTTCATAAATTAGAATCAAACAACAAAAAGAGAGAATACATATAGGACCTGCTAACATTTGCAGGACCTGCCTTTACCTACAGTAGATGTCTCTTGAAAGCTTTATCTTTCAATAAGGCATCCTCTGGCATGTTAATTCAAGTTTTCAGTGTTTATTTTTCTCATCATTTTAAAATATTTTATTTACTATAAATTAAGATATATAAAGTCACTGCGTTTGTTGATTCATTCTGCTAAATTTCACATTCAAATTCTAAACACCTTTCTATGAACCTGCTTTTTCCCTGATATAACAAATGTGGGCTTTGGCCAACTGTTTTTCTTTCTTTCTTTGGGCCTCACAGCTATGTGAGGTTAAAGTTGCTGAAAGTCTAAATACTCAATAACAGGTTATAGTCGGTTTAGTTCTTATTTCTGTATTGGGAAGTGGCATAGAACATTAAAAGCTCTTTTGAATTTAAGAACATTAAAGCATTGTATTCTCCTTCCCAAATCAACTTGGCAAAGAGACCTTGGCATAGTTGCCTAACCCACCTGAGTCTGTCTTTCTCTTATCTATAAAATGGATTGGTTAACAATAGCTATTTTATAGGGATTTGCAAAGATTAAAAGAGACCCTAAGTATAAAAATAAATATTTTGTGTTATACAACATTAAGGTTAGTTTCATTATCAATGACCTTGGATTTCTTCTACCCCAGGTAGGTTCTTTTGTTCATGATCCCTAAAGCCAGACTCTCTAGATAGACTATGTCAGTTTCACTCTTATCAAAGATGTATTCATTCTTGCATTCTCTTTTTTCATTAAAAAGATATTCAATATTTCACATTTATTTTATAAGATAAAGTTTTTAAAAAACCTTTTACAAGAAAGAAGAGTGTAATTAAAAATTCATAAGTAATCTCAGCATCCCAGGGTTCATCATGTGAACTGTAAGTGTTCACATTCGTGGGAAGTGCTATGCAGCTAACTCCATTCTGTGTGTTTCAGTAACGTTGATGGTGAAATAGATGCCCACATTCCTCCTAAAATCAGCTACTTGTGCAAAAGAAGTTTGATTCTCAGTCACAGTAAGTCTGAATAGTAGAAAGGGTGGCACTCTACGGACTTAGGAACCCAGACTAAAGAGAAAGTTTTTATAATCTGCACGTGGCTTTCAAGCTATCCGGAGTCTCTATTAATGATAATATTCAGCTGGTGATAGGGGAAAAGAGACAGTGGGCATCATGTGAAGGTTTTTGTGGTCCAGGCCCAAGTGTTTTACTCTTCAGAACTGTCACTGCTGCGTTCCCAGGAGGGGAAGGAAGACAGGATTGTCAAGTAACTAAAGGCTTGGCTGTAACCTTCTCCTTGGGTCTCCAAATGTTTGCCTCCCTCTCTTTCCTACTGCAAAGTGCATCCAGATCCAAGTTCAAGGTCCTGGGGAATAGACCCATCTTCCATCAGGTCCAGATATGTCATGGTTAGGCATTGTTGGATATAAAAAGGCAAGTTTTCTACTCCTCAATATATCATAATAGAATAGAGACAAAATACCCTTAACTTAAGAAAAGATATAATTAAACAAAGAAATCTCCTATTCTAGAAAGGGAAGAATATTAGGCAAGCAGCAGTGTCTGTCTGTAACTGTTATGAAATCCTGTTTGGTAGGTATGGAAAAGGCTCTCTACCTTGGGGATAGGGAAATTCCTTAAATAACTCTGAATCAACTCTCCAGGGGGAACTCTCTTTTTCAGCTTTTTTTTTTTTTTTTTTTGTGGCCAAGGATTCCATCCCCTGGAAGGTTCTTCTGTGTTTGCTATTCTCTGAGGTGGCTGTTAAAGAACAGGCTCTTCTCAAGTCTTTGCAGCTTTGGTAATTCATTATGCAAGAATAATGGTGGGAACCAATGGGGTTTCTGGTTTAAGGGGTCAATCATTTCCTAACTTGAAGGTTGTGGGTTTTTTCCCTTGTGTCAAGCACACAGTTAATGGCTTGGCATAAGTGAAAGAAATAAGTCAAGGATTATTGAAGAAGTGAAAGGAGGAGTATGGACAGGCAGGACGTCATCTGAAGTCTATGCAACCAGAATGCATTAAACCTGTTCATTCAGCAAATATTGGTTGAGTGCCTACTAAGTGTGAAGCACGTGTCAGACATGGAGGATAATAATGGCAGCACATTAGAGTAATGACAATGAAAGACTTAGATTTAAAGGTTAAAGGAAAAAAATGGGAGGTGGCACCTGTGGCTCAAAGGAGTAGGGCACCAGCCCCATATGCTGGAGGCGGCAGGTTCAAACCCAGCCTCGGCCAAAAAAACAGCAAAAAGAAAAAAAAATAGGGAAAAAAATGGTGTAATGAATGTGTTATTTGTTTTGCCAAATCTGAAACATTGGAGAAAATGGTGTAGTGTTTGCCAAACCTAAAATTTTTGTACTTTCATTGACTCTTAAATTAGGAAAGCAGAAACACAGACAGAATTACTAGGAAACAAAAGTTTTGTGGGCATATTTACTTACATGATGACCATATATTGGAAAGTCGATGAGGTGGACCTTTGGAATAACCAGCTTATCCCTCCCTCCCCAAATTCTAACTAAACAAGCTACACAATAAGATGGAACCCCCCCATGCTGCCCCACCTACCAGGAGTAAAGCCGTGCCGATTAGCAATATAGAAGAGTTGGGTTTTTTCTTTAACATTGTCTCCACATCACTTGAGATCTTTAATCTCCAACCTACTTCTGAAATCCATGATCCATCTTGTCCATGCAGAGGTTGCTCAATGGTCTTGTCTGAGTCCAGACCAACTCTTACTTCTATGGGATGGCCACTCTTATCTTTCTTGGTTTTTACAACAAAAAACATTCCTGTCTGCCTTAGAGTTTCTTTTGGTAGGCCTCAAATTCTGCAAATATGTACTGAGTATCTCATGTGAATTAAGACCCAGTCTAGAGTCTGCCATTTACCCTCAACTCTTTTGACACAAATAGGGATTGAAATGCAGTCACAGTTTATTCCTAAATAGGGTTTGGTATTGCTTATAAGCAGTATATTTCTCCAGTCACCCATAGTAATGAATGAATTCTAACCCAGTCTAAGTACGAAAATATTCCTGAAGAGAGATAAAGCATGTCAGCTATGTGAGGGTAGGACATTTTTCTATAAAACATAATAAACAAAAATGTTACCAGTTTGCCTTTGATTACTGCTGTGTCCCCAGGAAACATGATCAAAAGGACATCTGTTCTATCAAAATTCATACATCTGCTTTATCCTTTTCCTTGCATCGTATGCATAACTACCACCACCACTTCCTATTTGCCTGCTTTCAGAGAAAGACAATTAAATGGGAGATGCTCTGGAAAGAAGGATCTTTTTTAATATATTAGCTACAGAGAAATGGAACTGAAGAATCAGAAAAGATGATTAGTTTTCTTATTACTGACTTTCTCACGTGTTTTCAGAGCACTCGAACAGAGGGGAAATATCTGAACTAACAGCAGAATGCTGGAGAACTTTGCCACAAAGATCATTAAAGTGGCACTCTTAAGAAAACAAACAGAGACACAATTTATATACAAATGTATTTATTGTAGTATTACTTACGGTGACAAAATCTAGACCCAATCTGAATGTTCCACGGTGGAGGATGGATCAAATAAGCAATAATGAAACTATACAAAAAATGGGCTCATTTAGTTACCAGTCAATCATCTTTCCATTGTATCAGAAACAAATCCATATAGAGATTGAAACTTTATTTATATTGCCGTCTTGAATGTGCCTTGGCACTTGACTGGTATAATAGGTAGTGAATTGCAAATAAACCAGTCAGTTGTAAAGTTCAATGTCCCGTCCTGCGGGATGCGGTTATTCGTGGGGATGAGGGGGACCGAGCCTGAAAGAGAATGGGTGAGAAAGAGAACGAGACCAAGCAGGTTTCTTGTCAAGGTCTGTTTAATGCGGGGGGGAAGCCGGTTTTTAAAGCTTACAAGTGAGTAGGGGGAGGAAGGGGCGGGGTATAAGGGAGCGTGTAGTTTGCTGATAGGCAGGTTTGAAACTTTGGCTATTAGCTGGTTGCGCGGGCGCGGGAACCGGCGCCATTTTGAGCTTCAGCATGGAACTAACTTTTGTCCCGGCATGAAAGCTAGGCCAACAGGAAGTTGCAGTTTGGGCTATAACAGGATGTGTGCAAGGGAGGGGGGGGGTCAATCCGGAAAATTATTTCTCGGTACTGGGAGGAGGTGGATAGATGTCCCCAAGCTGTGTTTTGACA
>CAUYON010045465.1:0-12222 GCA_963573935.1 Arctocebus calabarensis
CAATGTCTTTATATAGTGATCAAGAAAATGCCATGAAGGCTATCTGTAACAGTACGATCAAAACATTTCTGAATGTATATGAATCGTGCCCTATGATTGCACCAATGTACAGAATTATGATTCAATAAAATTATAAAAAACAAAAACAAAAAAAACAAAACAATGTGCTGGTTTCATATATAATCTGATTATTTTCATATATAATCAAACTGATTAACATAGCCTTCATGGCATTTTTCTTAGTTATTGTATAAAGATATTTGTATTCTGCATTTAGTAAGCTGTATTTGGCTTTGAAGTCCTAGTCATAATTGTTTGCCTAAGCCTATGTCTGGAAGAGTTTTTCCTACATTTTCTTCTAGAATTTTTATGGTTTCCCAGGAAGTCTGGTAACACATTTTACCAAGGTTATAGACAGCAGAGAACAGTTTTGTTTTGTTGTTTTGTTATGCTTTGGCAAGTGTAACTGAAATAAATAGTCTTTCCTTCCTTAGCCAGCTGTGAAAAGTTCTAGTTTTGCCTGTCTTACTAACTCCCTCCAGAAAAGAGGGTTGTAATAGCAAGATCCCATCTCTACCAAACATAAGTGCGCACCTGCAGTCCCAGCTACTTGGGACACTGAGGCAGAAGAACTGCTTGAGCTGAAGAGTTGGAGATTACTATGAATTAGGCTGACACCAGGGCACTCTTAAGAAAAGAAAAGAACATGAAGAGAAGAAAGGAGGGATGTGATCAAACTCTCAAGAAGCTTCTTTGCCAAAGTTCCTATACCTTGGTGTCACATCACGTCCCAGAGTGAGGTTAGGCTGACCCAGGAGTCTGGGCATGAGCAGGACAAGTCATCGGAGGGTCAATTCTACGCTCTGTATCTCCTCCAGGCAAGGCTGGCCGGAAAGGAGGGAGGGCTCCATAAGGGGGTGCCCTTTGAAAAGACAAAGGACCATCCCTGTAACAGAGAAGCTGAGGGCTTACCCCTGAAGTAGGGAAAGTGCAGCTGTGACTAGGCAGGGCTGTGAGAGGATGGAAAAGTGAGACACATCTGTGGGGTGCTACAGAGCTTAGAGGAGGTTGTTTGTTTGTTTTGAGACAGAGTCTCTGTTGCCTGGGTAGAGTGCCAAGGAGTCGTCATAGCTCACAGAAACCTGAAACTCTTGGGCCTCAAACTCTTGAGCTCAAGAGATCCTCTTGCCTCAGCCTCCTGAGTAGCTATACCTACAGGCACCCAACACAGGGCCGGCTAGTTTTTTCTATTTTTAGTAGAGATGGGGTCTCACTCTTGCTCAGGCTGGTCTTGAACTCCTGAGCTCAAGCCATCCTCCGCACATGGCCTCCCACAACGTCTTGACTAAAGCACCTGTTGGGTAGGAGCCTGCCTGCTCTGTGCCCAGTGCTGGGCCGGAGCTCTCCCAGGAGCACCTCGCCTGACCCCGCAGGGAGGGGATGAGCATCCTCCTTTTATAGAAGAGGAGACCCGAAACCCAGAGGAGTCGAAACCAGTGCTTCCCCAAACATAGTCCACAGACCTTCTGGGGCACAGTCAGGTAAGTACAGAATTTGAAAGAAGGTGTTTGGAAACATCTACTGCAATTTGCCAGAGAAGTTGTTATATCTGTTGTATTTCATAATAAATATTGGGCATAAAACGGCTAGAAATAAACTTCAAAAGAACAGCAAAAGTTCTTGAGAAAAAAACTTTTAAGCTGTTAGTAAAGTACTTTTATTTTTTTATTGAATCATAGCTGTTCAATTAATTCAATCATGGGGTACAGTGTGCGGGCTTCACATACAATCTGAGATATTTTCATCAACCTAATTGACATAACATTCATGAGATTTTCTCATTTACTATGTGAAAACATTTTTGATCCGTATTTAGAAGTTTTCTCCTGACCCTTCAAATATGCACCACAAATGTGATCTCACCCTTTATTCCTTGGAAACAACAAAAAGAAAAGAAAAGAAAAGAAAAGGGAAGGGAAATCCACAAGGAAAAACAAAAGTTGTTTGCCTGACAACATAGTGACTTGAAAACTATTATACTCTTAGAGGAATTGATAAACCTTACAAACGTTTGGCTAAAGTGATCCTATAAGAAGTGGTGGTAAGCTGTGGCCACGGGCCAAATCTGGTCTTGGTCTTTTTCTCTCAGTCTCCCTCAAATCCACCCCGTCAAGACAGGCGTCCTGTCAGTTCCACCCCTTCTAAATCTCTCCACCCTGTTCCTTCCTCTAGCCTCTTGCCATGGATCCCACCCAGTTGAGGACGCCCTGCTCTCTCCGTCACCACAACCTGCCTCCAGCCCCGTCTCCTTCCTTCCTTCTCTACATAGTGATGAGAGTGGTCTTCCCCATTCTCACAGCTAACCAAGTCTCCATCCTGCTTTAAAACCCTTCAAGGTCTGCCATTGCCCTCAGAAGAAAGTCCAAATTTCCCAGGCTTAGGAACCTGTCCAGGACACGTGCCCTCTGGGGTCACAGCCTCGTCCTGCCTCCCCCACAAATCTGAGGTCATCAACCAAGACTCTTCTCAGGGCCACCTTCTATCTGAAGTCCTTCTTGATCTCCTCCGTATTGGAACAGCCCACACAAGCTCCTGTGGCAGGCAGAATGCCTCCTTGCACTCTCGTGTCTACCTCTCAGGGGTCCCCTTGCTGCCTCCCGTCATGCTCAGATGTTGCAATGTCACCTGCACAGAAAGGCCTTCTTTGAAGTGCAGTGGCTCACACCTGTAATCCTAGCACTCTGGGAGGCCAAGGAGGGGGATCCCTTGAGCTCAGGAATTCGAGAGAAGCCTGAGCAAAAGTGAGATCTCATCTTTATAAAAAATAGAAAAATTAACCAAGCATGTTGGCAAGTGTCTATAATCCCAGCAACTCAGGAGGCTGAGGCAGGAAGATTGCTAGAGCCCAGGAATTGTAGGTTGCAGTGAGCTATGGTGACACTACTGCACTCCAGCTTGAACAACAGAGCAAGACTGTGTCTCCAGAAAAAGAAAAAAGAAAGGCCTTCTTTGATGATAACATGCTGCCACCCAGCCCCAACACTCTATTACATTTCCTTTTAGGCACTTACAATGACCTGGAATCTTATTAATTTATTTTCTTCTTTATTATCTATTTACGCTCACTAAAATATAGGTTTTCTGGGAGCAGGAATCTTAACTGTCTTATTTATCTATGAGCCCCAACCCTAAAATAGGACTCGGCACACAGACAACTCTATAGCTGTATGCTAAGTGGTTAAGATATGTCTAAGGTGAAAATAGGTTAAGCTTTTAAATTTAAAAGTCACAGATCTGAAGACCTTTGCAGAAGGTAGAGACCCCTATTCACTGCGATGCATGCCTGTCCTTCACTTCTACCCCCCTTTAGGAAATTCTTTTCACTTTTTGACCTCTGTCACCTTGAGCCACCCTGGCCCTTCAGTCCCTCTCCGACTGCTTCTTTGGCTATTTATTTCCTGTTTCCTCTTCCTCTTCTTTCCCCTCCCAATTGTGGACTTGGTGATATCTGGGTCTTAGTTTTCTCCTTCAACACTTAACACGTCCCATCAATGGCATCTGGGTCACTCTTTGTGGGCAGCTCGCCACCCCATACCTCCGGCCCTAAGTCTGCCCACTACCTGCCACCTGGCAGGTCCCACTTGTAATTCCCTTCATGCCCTTGAACTCTGAGGTGGAAGACACACATCCACCACTGAGTGTGTGGGGATTCTGTAACCACTGCACACTCACCATGTCGAAACCTCACATAGCACCTGCAGTTATACACCAAGAGGCCCTTGGAAAGAATGAGACAGCTCCATGCATATTGATGTGGAACAATCTCCACATTATGTAGGAAAATATCAAGTGTAGAATTGTACATAGGATGGTACTGCCCAGCAGAAATAGAATAAAGATATGCATGAAATTTTATTTTATTTTACTTTATTTTTAGAGACAGGGTCTCACTGTTACCCAAGGTGGAGTGTGGTGGCACAATCAGACCTCATTATAGCCTTGAATTCCTGGGCTCAAGCGATCCTCCTGCCTCAGTCTCCCAAGTAGCTGGCACTACTGGTGTGTGCCAAACCTAACTACACACATGTAATTTTATTTATGTATTTATTTATTTGGTTAAGTAGACTCAGGCCAGGTTCGAACCTGCCACCCTTGGTGCACTGGGCCAGCACTCTAACCAGAGCTACAGATGCCCAGCCCACATGTGTAATTTATTATTATTTTATTTTATTTATTTATTTTTTTGAGACAGAGCCTCAAGCTGTCACCCTGGATTGAGTGCTGTGGCATCACAACTCACAGTAACCTCGAATTCCTGGGCTTAAGCGAGTCTCTTGCCTCCGCCTCCCAAGTAGCTGGGACTACAGGCGCCCGCCACAACACCTGGTCATTTTTTGGTTGCAGCTGTCATTGTTGTTTGGTGGGCCCGGGCTGGATTCGAACCCGCCAGCTCAAGTGTACGTGGCTGGCGCCTTTAGCCCGCTGAGCCACAGGCGCCGAGCCCCACATGTGTAATTTAAAATGTCCTAATAGCCTCTTTAACAATAAATAGGGGAAATGAACTTTAATAATAGTTTATTTGACCCCATATACTATTTAAAATATTATGTCAACCTATTAATAAGAGAAATCATGAATGAAATATTTTGTGTTTTTTCTACTAGCAAGTGTTTGAAATGCTGGTGTATCTTATATTTATCTCAGTCTGGTATACAGTAAATTTCAAGTGTCAGTTGCCACATGTAGCTGGTGGCTACCAGGCCACCATGTGGCTGTCCTAGAACAGCACACAGCAGGAGACCAGTACTCATCCTGAGAGAGGCAGCCCCCACTGCTCGGTCATCTCTCCTCCTTGTACGCCCTAGGGTACACCAGGGATTGACCCTGGAGGTCCCTCCCCAAAGCACATCCAGTTTCTTCCCTTGGCCTTGCTGTGACTTCTCAAAAGGGCCACCATGCTGGGGTGCAAAAAAGCTCCTGCTGCTTTTGTCCAGAAGCTGAGTCTCTCCCAGGAAGCAAGCTAGCTCCTTCATTCCAGCCCCATCTCCACCATCCCTAGGTGAGTATGTTCAAAATCAACCAATCAGGCCAGGGGAGTGGCTCACGCCTGTATTCCTGCATTCTGGGAGGCTGAGGTGGGTGGATTGCTTGAGCTCAGGAGTTCAGATGAGCCCCAGCAAAGTGACACAGGTCTCTAAAACCGGATAGGCATTGTGGTGGGCGCCTGTAGCCCCAGCTACTTGGAAGGCTGAGACAGAAGATCACTCAAACCCAGGAGTTTGAGGTTGCTGTGAGCTGTGACTCCACAGCAGTCTACCCAGGGTGACAGCATGAGACTCTTGTTTCAAATTAAAAAACCCACAAAATCAACCAATCAACAAATGTTCTTTGAGTGCTTACAACATGCCAGTTGCCTGCCAGGTACCCCAGGTATGAGAGATATACCTGGCTCCTGCCCTCAAGGGGGCAATCTTTCCCCGAGCCTTCCATGCCCAGTCCCTCTTCCTGCCCCTCTTCTCACCCTGGCCCCCTTCCTTTCTCTCTTTGGCCCTCCCCACCTCTCTCCTAGCACCCATGGGTGCTAGGAGAGCCACGCCCCTTCGGGTTCAGTTTCCATTTCAGACTTTGGCCTGGTCTTCCCGGGGAGATTTCTGTGCATTAGTCAGTCAGTTGGCTCAGTGAGCAGAGGGCAGGAGAGATGATGGATGGGGTCACCGAGAGGACAGGCAGGACATCTGGGCTGCAGAGCAAGGATTTGGCCCAGGTTCTTGCAATTTCTGGGCCACTCTGAAATGACCAAGGCCAAGGCTTTCCTGGGGAAACAGGAAGGCACAGACCAGCCATGGGTCTGTTTGGGGCTGGTACTAGGTGTGGGGCTTCTGTAGTGACTTGCCCGATCTGTCAGGACACCCAGTGAAGAGAAGTCCTGGCTGCCGGGGTGTCAAGCACTGCACAGGCTCAGCCGTCACAAACCAACATACTTCCCTCTTGGCACTTGCTTTGGCCCTGAGTCTTACTCCCCAGAACCACAGAGGGGTCTCCTCCTTGATCACCCCCTACTCCCCCAGCTGTGTTCCACCTGCACCCACCACACCACGTTAGCCTTCGCCGGACCCTACCCTGTAGGCGCCCATTTCTGAGCAGCCCCACACCTCGCCCTACCCCAGGGGTCCCCTGCTGGTCTATGAACAGCAGACAGACCACCCATTTCACCCCCCACACCTTTCCTGTGAAGAGTCCTGAGGAGAATGGAAGGGGCAGCTTAGGGATGCTCTCAACCCAATGTGTGCCAAAGTCGTGAGGCCATCAATAGTGGCAAAAGAAAAGTGAGCTGGGTTTGTGGCTGCTCCCTTCTGAGGCCAGATGCGGAGCGCCATTTCCTTCCCTCCCCTCTGCCTCCTCACCAGCTCCAGGAAGAGGAACATCTGACAGAGCCATGATCCTGGGTAGACAGAAGGGCCTAGAGCAGCCCTGGCTATGGGGCAGGGAGGGAAGGGTCAGAATCAGAGCAGAAAGAATCCCCAATGTCTCCACATGGGAGGAGGGCGAGGACCCCCATAGTGACCAGTGGGTGGCACTAAACATGGTGCCCATGAGTATTTGATTGCTTTATAAGGAAGACTTCCTTCTGGAATAGACTATCTAATAACAATGGCTAAGGCTTATTTAATCTCTGCCACATGCTAAGCACTTAATGCGACAGTTCTGTGAGGCAAATGCTCTCACCATGTCTAAGCTACAGATGAGAAGACGGAGGCCCAGGAAGGTCGAGAAACTTGCTCACAACCATATACCCAGGAAGCAGCAGGGTTTACCCAGGCAGTCTGGCCCTAAAGCCTGCATTCCCGGCCACAGCCTCGGTGAGGTAGCTGTGAGAAGGAAACTTGAATTACTACAAGGCCCAGCTGCAGTCCTTTGAAACCCATTTCCCCCTGGGTGCTGAGGCCTTCCCTCCTACCCCGAGCAAGGGGGCACCTGTCACCTTCCCTCCTTCCTTCACTCAGGTTCAGATTTGCACGACAGCAGCCTGAAGGCTCTTCCAGCGCCTCCAGTTTCCCTCCTTGGTTCTCTCACACAGTTACTTCCCTTAATAAAATCCTTGGGTGTTTAATCCCCATCTTGGTGACCGTTTGCCGGAGGACATAGGCAAGACTGGACTGCGTGTGTCTTCTCTACAGCTCTCAGCCTGGCCAACCCAAGGCATAGAAGACGTTAAGGAGGATGTCACCAGCCAGGGGCGAAACACACACACACACACACACACACACACACACACACACACATAAAAGAGCGCAGCCTCTTCCCGCACAGGCTCGGCCTGTGCCTGTGCCATGTGCACCTGCAACACAGCTGTCCTTCAAAACCTTGCTCAAGGTCAAGTTAATTCAAAGTGAAGTGCGGTGCTTCTTAATTCTGGCTGCTCATTGGAACTACGGGGAGAGCTTTTTAAAATCGTGTTTGACTGTCCCGGGCCAATTTAATCAGAATCTCTACGAGTGAGGTCCCGGCATCAGAATTTTTTAACCTCCCTCGGTGAATGTATACGGAAGCCAGGGTAAAGAGCTACTGAGGTAAAGGCAAGCATTTGGAGTCACAAAAGCTAAGATCTAATCTCTGCCACTAAGTCTAATTTAGGAAATTACTGTCTGTCTCTCTCTCTCAACTTTAGTTTCCTCATCTGTCAGATGGGTTCATGAGTTCTCTAGAGTTGTTCTAAGATCTCTTTCTCTAGAGTTGTTCTAAGATACAGGAGCACCAAGGCACACAGCTGCCACAGTGGCACCCTTGAGATCAAGCTGTCTTCCTACTACCAATGGTAGTAGGACAGTGACAGCAGCAATGGCAGTGTCCCTGTGCCCCACAGATTCAGCAAGTCTGTACCTTTGCCTTCATTCCAAAAAACAATGTGGGGTGTGTATGTTCAAGGAAAAGGCAGGGGGAGCCCAGAGGGCCATGCGGGGACAAGGACAATCACTTTTGGACAGTCCAGCACCTGAGCTGGGCACTGGAGCACTGCTGCTCCTTTTGGGGCCTCAAGTTCCTATAGTTACCCTGTGTTCACACAGGACAGTGGGCCCTAAATAAAGTTTCCTATCTTCTGTTGTAAACCTGGCTATGGCCTAGTGAACATGCAACTCTTTGTTTTTTTGTTTTGTTTTGTTTGTTTGTTTTTGAAATAGAGTCTCACTATGTCCCCCTTGGTAGAGTGCCATAGTGTCACAGCTCACAGCAACCTCAAACTCCTGAGCTTAAGTTATTCTCTTGCCTCAGCCTCCCAAGTAGTGGGGAATAAGAGCATCCACAACAATGCCTGGCTATTTTTTTTGCAGTTATCATTGTCGTTTAGCTGGCGTGGGCCAGGTTCAAATCCGCCAGCCCTGGTGTATGTGGCTGGCACCCTATCCACTGAGCTACAGGCTAGCCTTTTTTTGGTTATTGTTGAGACAGAGTCTCCCTTTGTCACCCTCGGTAGAGTGCGTGACATCGCAGCTCACAGCAACCTTTAACTCTTGGGCCTAAACAATTCTCTTGCCTCAGCCACTTACTTCTTGAGCTTATTGGGAGGACTAGATAAATACCATGTAAAGATCCAAGCACTGGTTTTCTCTGGGAGACCAATAGTTCTCAACAAGGACAGTAATGACCCCTAGGGGACTGTTTGAGAAGTGGTGGGGGCATTTTCAGTTGTCACTGAAAGGCAACTGGCCCAAAAAAGGGCCAAGAACCTCCTACAACACATGGCAGTAATGCACAACAAGGACATGTCCTGTGTCCTACATGACAGAGTAGTTTTTTGCACAATTTTAAGACAAACTGAACTTTCCAAGAATGCAAGTACCATGTAAATTGAGGGAGTTTCATAATGTGCTTTGTTCCGTACTTTACCAAGAACTGCTCTCCCAGTTTGCAAAGTCACTGACAGCGTTGCCACTGTGGTGTATGAGTGGCCACGACACCTGTGTGTCAGCCCACATTTCTAAGAGCAGTCACTTTTGTACCAGCATTTGTAACATCTCTCTCTGCAAAGTGCCCCTCACTCTAGGGTTCACACAAATTCCCCTGGGAACTCTGTCAAAGTACAGTGGATCTGAGGGACCTGAGAGGCCCATGTGGCCAGGTCCTGAGCAAATAAATAATATGTAATAATATGTAATAATTTTTACAATAAGAATGTATTATAAACTGCACTTCCGGGCGGTGCCTGTGGCTCAAAGGAGTGGGGCGCCGGCCCCATATGCCAGAGGTGGAGGGTACAAACCCAGCCCCGGCCAAAAACTGCAAAACAAACAAACAAACAAAAAAACCTGCGCTTCTTTTATTCTTTCTTTGTGTAACAACTAGGGCACTGTCTTAGGTCAAGTTTTCCAGGAAACAGACTCAGAGAGAGATTTGTGTGCAAGCGGTTAATTCAAGGTGCCCTCTCAGAAACACCCAGAAGATTTGGTAAATGCAGAACAGGGCAGACAAAGAAGCTGAGCTGTGATAACAGCCACAGCGGCACCTCAGCTGGTCCCTTGGGGACTTAGACCTGGGTGCCCTTTCAGAGATGTCCCATATCAAAACAGGAAGGGTGGGCCCTCTCACCTTGGGGGCATAAACCGAGCTCCCTTTGGCCTTGGTCATGAGCTGTGAGCCCCCAGGGCTGCTGCAGGTGGAGAAAGGAAGGTCTCAGTCCCGGAAAGAGGGTCTGGGTAGCAGGCCCAGACCACTACAGGCAGCTCGCTGCTGTTAAAGTAGTGTGTGTGCACGGGTATGGTATCTATGAAATTTGATTTCAGTATTGGCAAAGATGTCTCAAAATATTTGTCACACAGAGGGAATGTTGGACTTGATAATAGGTTTAGAACCTCTGTACATAGTAAATGGTGAAAGCTTCTATTAATAGAAGTAATAGTCCACGGAACTCAACAAATATTTGCCGAGTGCCTACCATGTGCCAGGCACTGTTTCAGGCATTTGGAGACACATCAATGAACAAAGCAACAAAGGCCCCTGCCATTGTGGAGGTGGCAAGAGATTATGGTCACAGGTTTTGGTTTTAGGCTGTCATCTGCTCTGTGGATGACCCACTATGCTTCCTATAACTCTCATCAGTTGATGGGTCTCTAGTTCACAGCAAGTCCCCCTCAACAGCTGGGCAGGCACCTACAACTCTCTTCTCTGACCAGAGAATTTGAGGGCCCCAAAGTATGGAACAATCACCACTGGCTTGTTTTCCCTCTCCAGTTTCTCTTCCTTTGGCCCCAGAAGTAGTTGCAGTCATGGAAAGTGCGTGGTTGAGCAAAAACTAAAGCCCTAACTGTCACACTAGAGAGAAACAGGAAGGGCAGGGGATGGGGAAGCCTGGGAACCAGAAAATGTCAAAGGGACCGAAGAGAAGGAGGTGGTGTAGATATCATCCCCATAAAGTTGGATATGAACTCCTGGGCTCAGCCTGCGACTGTGCCTGCAGTTGAGGATCTGACCCTAAACTGCATACCAAAGGCGTTGAGAACGGAAATAGGTCCCAGACTGGCCACTTCTAGGTGCACACATGGAACAGGTCCAAATGGCACTACAAACACTAGAAAACTGAACTGATGGCGGAACCACAGGTCACAGAAGGCAGATGGGAACTTGTGGGCTGAACCCAACTAAGTAAATCACCCCCTAAAACCAACCAATCAACAAACAAAACTAACATTCTCCCTAGGCTTTAAACAAGACCCAGAGTCTCAAAATAAAATATCTACGAGGTCTAAGATACAATTCAAAACTACTCAATATACAAAGAACCACAGAAATCTAACATCTCACAAGGAAAAAGACAAGCAACAAATGCCAATCCCAACAAGAGGCAAGCATTAGAATTATCAGATTTTTTTTTTTTTTGAGACAGAGCCTCAAGCTGTCACCCTGGATAGAGTGCCATGGCATCACAGCTCACAGCAACCTCTAATTCCTGGGCTCAAGTGAGTCTCCTGCCTCTGCCTCCCAAGTAGCTGGGACTACAGGCAGCGGCCACAATGCCCAGCCATTTTTTGGTTGCAGCCGTCATTGTTGTTTGGCGGGCCCAGGCTGGATTCGAACTCACCAGCTCAGGTGTATGTGGCTGGCGCCTTAGCCCGTTGAGACACAGGTGCCCAGCCGAATTATCAGATATGTTAAGCAGCTTTTGCAGCCATGCTCCAAGAAGTAAGAATGGGGGGAGGAGCAAGATGGCGGCTGAGTAACAGCTTCCTTGCAACTGGGCACAGTGAGACTGGGGAGAGAAGACTTTAGGCATCTCTGGCTGGTGGGATCTGCCCAGAAATATCCCTTTGGGGACACAGGGAGTCAGCGAGAGACTTCTGGACTCCATGAGGAGGACAAAAGCAGTGGAGAACTGGCAAGTGGTTGCACGAGTTTGTTCAGTCTAATCCCACTGGCAGCTGTAAGTACAGCAGAAGTGAGATTGCAAACTGGAAAGGCCTTCCCTGTGAGCTGTTTTGTTTTTTTGGACTTGGGGATTCAGTTGAACTACCTTGGGAGAACTTGAGCAAGAGTGTGGAGGACTTTAAGGGTTGTATAGGGCCCTGGATTGAGCTGCTGAGCTGGACGGAGCTAATAGTGTTTGGCTGTGGGCCATGCAGAGCCATTGTGGGAGAACTACCCCGGCAAGCTCTGCCCTCAGGGTCACAGAGCGAGGATCGGGCAGGAGACCTTGGGCGAGTAATCTAGTGACTGAGCAGCCTAAAGGCAGGGACTGAGAGGCCTTATAGCCTTGGCCCTCAGGGACATAGAGTGATACTGGTTTTGGTACACTGGGCAGCCACTTTAGGGGTGACCCCAGTGACAAGTGCTTTCCTGGGAAAGCTTTGGCATAGCCAAGGTTGACAGTTTGAAGTGCCTTTTAAGCGCGCTGAAGAGAGACTTAGGCTCTCCAACCTTCAGGGTTTGAGAAATCAGCAAAGGCCTCCAGTCTCCATCTCATACAGCTGTATCAGTATTGTGATTAACATCTCATACCCCGGGCGGCTCCTGTGGCTCAGCGAGCAGGGCGCCGGCCCCATATACCGAAGGTGGTGGGTTCAAGCCCGGCCTCGGCCGAACTGCAAAACAAAAAAATAGCCGGGCACTGTGGGGGGCGCCTGTAGTCCCAGCTACTAGGGAGGCTGAGGCAAGAGAATCGCTTAAGCCCAAGAGCTGGAGGTTGCTGTGAGCAGTGTGACGCCACGGCACTCTACCCAGGGCGATAAAGTG
>CAUYON010045467.1:0-24535 GCA_963573935.1 Arctocebus calabarensis
CTTCCCTTCTTATAGCTTCTAAGAGTGCTTATATCATATTTGTTAGAGGCTTTTCTTCTTCTCTATTCTCAAGTATTTTACAAGAAACATTTTTATTGTCGAATTCTTTATTTTTTTCAAATTTTCATAAAATCTGTTGTAATTTGATTGTCTATTTGTTTTTTATTTTTTTTTTGAATTTATATGAATAATACTCCAGACCCACAATATGGATTATACAACTTATATACATTCTAAGAATAAATAAAAAAAAAAGAATTCTACAATTAAAAAGCTTTTTATAAAATACTTGAGAATAGTGAAGAAGAAAAGGCTCTAGCAAATATGATATAAGCACTCTTAGAAGCTATAAGAAGGGAGGGAGAGGAGGGGGAGAGAGAACAAAGAAATTAACTTGGAAGAGGAAGAAGAATGTTCAGTTGAGAATAGGAGGTAATAAAAATAGTCTAAGAAAAGAAAGTGAAGTAAAGAGTTGTTTGTCGATAGCACCTCTAAGAAAAGGATATTAAAAAAAAAATCTCAAAAATATTATTATTCTTATATGTATATAGAATTGCAGTCCAGTCCAGCAACAATGATCTGCTGTGAGAGGGGAGCTTGGGAGTCGGGCTCGAGGTGACTGTGGGGGAGGGGCCTCGCCGTGGCTGCAGATCTTGGTGGCCGAGGCCGTGTCGGCAGGGGTGGTATCAGTATTTGAGGGGTGGGGGGGCGGCACCATGTCTCACGGTAGCAGCAGCTTCAGAGCAACCGAGCAACCGCGGCAGCACAAGCTGCGGCGGTTGCTATGGCTGCGGGTCGCAGCTGCTCCCAGTGGTCGTGAAGGCTGGAGGGGAGGGGCCACGCGGTCGCTGCAGATCTCAGGGGCAGTGGCGGTGTTGTCACTATTCGCGGGGCGGCGGCTTCGGAGTCACTGCAGCAGCATCTGGGGCAGTGGTTGCTATTGGCGTGGCGGTGTAGTCACTATTCGCAGGGCAGCGGCTTCTGAGCAACCGCAGCAGCACTCTGTGCTCAGTTTTTGTGAAGCTCTTCCAGTCTTCTCAGTCAGAATTATCAGTTCTCTTAGGGACCTCTCCCCCAGGGTGCCTTGTATTGTATTAGTTTTGATTATGTCTTTCTCCTGCCCTAGAAAAGAAGCTGATTGAAGGCAGGGATGGCACCTACTAAACACTGAGCTGTTGCTTGTCCGGTGGCCGGAGGGTTGGGTGAGGCAGAAAGGTATGACTACTGCCCATGAGGGATTTTAACCCAGAGCTTCAGCTTCCTTGCTGTGTTGTCGTCTTAATATCCCAACAGGTAGAACTGCCAGCACCTCTCAAAATCGTGTGTGCTGTGTCTAGCTTGATGCCAAGATGAATCAGGGCCAAAAATTCAAGTGCTGTTTAATGCGATTTTCTTGGCACGACTTTGAACTTAATAATGGGAAGAAATGTGGCAAGTAAATTCTTTGAAAATTTATCAGCCTTGAGTGGAGATGATGAGAAATGGCCTAATTGTAGCAGAAACATAAAATTTAGGAGCAGCATTAAAAGGCCAACTCCTCTACTTCAGCCTCCTATGAAGATGAAACAATCCATGAAAAAAATGAAAGAGCATGTCAGAAGCTGTCAGCACAACGCCTGGCACTGAGGCAACATTCCGGAGAGGTGTCTGTGTGCATAGATATATCAAAGGAGTATAGCTCCCATCAGTTTTCATAGTAACCACTGGTGGGAAAAGGAAAAAGTTCATAGGAATCCTTTATTATTTGATATAATTTGAAAATTTACTCAAAACATGCTGTAATAGAAGGAAAAAAAGGAAATGGAACTCAATTCTTGATATTCTTTCTCTGTCGCCACCCTTAAATGTAAGGGATTGATTAGCTAACTGGGAAAGTAACCATACTTCCAAATTATCAGTTTGATGCCACTGTAAATTTGGAATGATTATTTCTTTAAAAATGACTGTGCTGAATTGAAAGTACAAGCTGTATCTCAAGCCCTGGGCAGCGGACTTGACTGGTGATAGCCACAGGCAGAATTGGCCTCCTTGGTCTGCTGATCCTGGCTTAACCCCTGAGTGCCCAACTCGGTTTCAGTGGACATGCAAAGGAGTGATACTTGCCGTGCTTTTCATTGCATGCATGCTTTCTGCACTCAATTAATTACAATTGTCCTGCACTCCAAAGCATGGCCACCAGCAGACTAGGGAGCGTGGCCCTGCAGAGATTTTATTTATTTGTTTACTTTTTAGAGACAGAGTCTCACTATGCTGCTCAGGCTGAACTCCTGGGCTCAAGCAATCTTGCCTGCTCAGCCTCCCAAGTAGCTGGGACTACATGTGCCTCCTACTGTGGAGTATTTTCAACCTGAGTTTACAGAGGTCAAGTCGATCAATGAACTCTCTTCCTTAATATTTAATCAGGAAACAGAAGCTTCCATGACACAGAATCTCATTATTCATGAGAGAGACACTGAGTTTTTATGGTCTTCATCAAAAAGAAGAATAGTAAGCTGTGTTTGCAGGTGAAGCATAAGTAGTGTTGATATTTCCTCCACTGTCAAAGACTTATCCCTGCTCCAGAAAGGGCCAGGATATTTCTCAGGACTATTTTGAATAAGCTGATTCCTCAGACTCAGAAGTAGGATACCTGTTTGTAGTACATGCTGTGGTATAAGTTATTTGTTGAAGAATACTGATGAATGAGATAAAAAAGGAGAAGCAGAAGCCATACTAGGAGGAAGAAGAAGATGAGGAAGAAAAAGAGAAGACTAAGGAGAAAGTGATGCTGACTACCATGCTGATCCCTTTAACTGGATCATCCCCTCACATGTTTTGTTTGAGACAGAGTCTCACTATATCACCCTCACTAAAATGCCATGGAGTCAGTAGCTCACAGAAACCTCAAACTCTTGGGCCTAAAGGATCCTCTTGCCTTAGCCTTCCAAGTAGCTGGGACTACAGGTGCCTGCCACAAATCCTGGCTATTTTTTGTTGTAGTTGTCATTGTTTAGCTGGCCTGGGCCAGGTTCAAACCCGTCAGCCGCAGTGTATGTGGCTGGCACGGTAACCATTTTGCTATGGGTGCAGAGCCTTCCCTAGAGATATGCTACAGGGCTCTCGGCATACTCTCCCTCCACCCCCACAGCTCCGACACTTTACAAAGAAAAGGATGTTAATTATCAGAACCTTCCTTGAAGGAGGCAAGTCATCAAAGGTTGGAACATGTATATGTGTTAAAGAGGAGAAGGGTTCCTTACTGTGGTGAGGAAAGGGGCTGCTTTCTAAACTGTTTGCTTATATACCCGTAGGCCTCAGGTCATTTTTATTTATTTTTTATTTTTTATATTTTTGTCACCAAGCATCTTTATTTTTCCATTACATAAAACACAGCTAGCTGGGCCAGGAGGCGTGCCTTCCCTGATCCCCAGGGTGGAGCTGAGGGGGACACAAGACAACACAGGAGATGAAGGGCTGTAAGGAAGGCATTAGACCTGCCCAACTTTCAAACAGAGTTAGTTCAAGACAGCACACCACGCTACAAAGTCACCCCATTAACATCTTCTGAGTCAAGACATTGCCTTACAAATGAACTTCAATACTATAGAAATGGAAAAAAAATATTGTTCAAATACACAGTATTTGCTATTGTAGGAAAGACAGGGTGTACATATTTGATATAGGGGAACAGTAGGACCCTGGGGCCAGAGGAGATGACAGCAAAGCTGGGACCATCTCCATAATCCTACTAAGCAGAAGCTAACCCAGAGGTATGCAGCTAGCTCAGCAATGCTCCCCTCCAGAAGTGGAAGGTGATGGTCCTGACCCTCCGGTGCCAAGCCAGAGAAGGAGGGATTCTATGTTGCAGCATTTAGAATGCTTTGGAATAAATACATTATTTTTCAATTTAAGTAGAAGCCAATGCCCTGGTCCCTGGACCCAAGTGCATTCTCAGAGCAGCCTCAAGGACTCTAAAGTCTGTCCACTATAAGCAACAGAAGCCTGGCCTGTCAGGGGCTGGCACTAGGTAGCAGGCAAGCCAGCCAGCACAAAATAGGTAGTTCTGGGGGAGTAGGTAGTACTGAGAGTCATGTTCTTTAGGGCATAGGGGTGGTGCTGGGTATCAGCCCGTGTAGGGACATGTCCAGGCTTCCTGGGATTGAAGGCCCTCAGGGGCTTGGCCCATAGGTAGTTTGGGATGCCTCTCTCTGAGGCCTGTGCTAGGTAGTATTTTGGCAAGGCCAGTGAAGGGCTGGCTGGCCTACGATTGGGGGTGTCTGTTGGGATCCTCAGAAACAGAGGAAATCACCAAGGCAACCCAGTCTTGGTAGCCGCTCAGCCCCAAAATGTTGGGAGCTAGAGTGGGGTGGCGCGCAGGTTGGGAACTGGGGTGGTTTTTTTTTCCTTTTTACATTTTCTTTTTGTTTCTCCCATGTTTGTAAATAAAACCAATGAGTCTCTTGAAGACGCTTTTCCGACTGTCTGGTGCAACAAGGGTCCCCGGCTAGGCCCCTCATTCTTCCTCTTCATTGTCCTCATGGTCAGCCTCGTCGGTAGCAGCGGCAGTAGCAGAGGGCACGGGACCCTCGGGGGCTGCCGGACCCTCTTTTCTATGTTCTTTTTTCCACTTCATGCGGCGGTTCTGGAACCAGATCTTGATTTGGCGCTCGGTGAGGCAGAGCGCACGGGCGATCTCGTCGCGGCTGCACGGTGGACCTCCTTCTCCAGCCCCGGCGTCTGGCGACCCCGCGTCCTGTCAGGTCCTGGAGACCGCATCCTGGGGTGGGTGCGGAAACTGGCCTCGGCTTGGCCGGGTATCGTGCCCTCGTCCGCCTTGTCGCAGGCGCCTTTGGCGAGGTCACCGCAGAGTCCGGGGATGTTTTGGTGGGAGGAGGCGCAGGGCAGGTCGCCGTAGGCGTGGGCTGTAGCCAGACGCGAAAGGGCTCTGCTAAAGGGGGCTGCTGACAGTGTACGAGCCCAGTACGAGAGGCGAAGGCACCAGCGTCCGCTCCGTAGCCGCTTCTCTGCGAGTTGGGCGCAAAGGAGCAAGAAGTCCACCGGCATTTTGGAACGGAGAAGCCCTCGCCATATATTTGCTAAAAAGTGAGTTCTCATAATACAAAGAACTCAGAATTTTGACCTGTGATTTGTCGTCTGGCAGCTTTCAGCGTCGGTTTTTACAAGGTAGCGGGATATATGATACCATTACACACACACACACACACCGGCCTCAGGTCATTTTTAAAATAAACATTTGGAGAGCCATTTTTTTCTACAATTTTTTCCAAGAGTCATCTTTCCAAGAATCATCATCTCCTCAGCTTTGGGAGCAGTTCTAGCTCTGGGATTTTGTTGAAGACCCGGCCTCAGTGCTTGAGTTGTCCAGAAGAATGTCATCATACCTACAGAGATGGAGTTTGTAGGATAAGGACAAACAGGTGTCTCGGAGCGCCTGCTCCATTTTGTACTCAGATCTAAACTGCTGGAACTGCAGGAGACCCTGACGAATCCCTTCATTCTACAGATGAAGAAACTGTGACTGGCAGGAGGGAAGGGACTCGAATTCAAGACCAGGGACCCAGCAAACTGCAGCTCCCGGGCGGGTCCTTGCCTCTGACCTTTTTCCTTTATCTAGAGAAAGTAGCCCTGCTCTCTCTGAGCCCAGATGAAAGCCCCAGGTCTCCAGGGAAGGTGCTCTAGAGTAGTCCATTCTGGATTACTGAAAATGACAGCTGTTTGGAGTGTATCAGGGGTAGATGAAGATGATGAGGGGAAAGTGAAGGAAAGGAAGAACAAAGAGGAGGGGTGAAGGGAAGGAAGGAGAGAAGGAGGAAAGATGCTTGCCATTTGCCACGCCCTCTGCTGATAAACTCATCATGTGAATTGTCTCCTATAGTCATTACACCGACCGGTGAACCAGGTAGGTAATGCCCCATTCTACTCATGAGGCCGCTGAAGCTTAGAATAGTTGTACGTCTTGCCCAAGCTCACACACTCAGCAAGAGGTGGAACCAAGAGTCCAACCTGCATTCATCAGACGTCCAGTTTGTGCCCCTAGCAACTGCGCTGACGACAAGAGTGCTCAACCACTTTAGACTTCAACCTTTTCTTCCTGACCAGTGCGATGTCCCTCCTCCTGGCCTGCATTTCCAAGGGAAGGTGAAAGTGCCAGGCTTTGTAATTTTCCACTTGCAATGTCACTAAATATTCACCTCTCTCTAATGTTGTGACTATTAGTTCAGTTTTGCAGGACAGAAAACTGAGGCTGGAAAGTTCTAAGCAAATGGATTCAGGTGACCTAACTTGTAAAACACACAGCTGGAATTTAAACCAGATCCTGCAGACTCCAAGTTCATGCTACTTCCCTTACAGTCTGAGTTTCCAAGCTGTGGAAGGCAAGGATCCCTTGCAGGTAATAGAGAGCCAACCACTGCATGTCTACCATTTCTAGTTGGGGATAGAGCCCAGAAACTAAGGATTTTATCAGTTTTGTTTCTCTGCCTGCACCTGAAATTCTGCTCTTATATTTTATCTGGGAGCTAATTTTTAAGGGCTAAATCTGACTAGTAATTCAAGAACAAGATGCCCAGGTTCTACATGTCCTGCTATAAACCCAACTTTGCAGAGCTGTCTGGGCCATGCAATCTGTCTGCCTAATATCCTTTTCTTTTAGAGAAAGATATTAGAAAAAAAAGATGACTTTCTAATGGCCAAGTATAGGACAGGCACCTCTGTTATCATATGATAACCATCTGCTTAAGGAGTAATAGCTACTAATTGGTCTCTCACCTTCCATATAAAAAATACACCTTCAACTTGGGGTTATTGTACAGTTCATGCATCAACATCTAGGCTAAATGAACCTTCAAGTTGTGGCTCAGACCACAACTTCTATTTTTTCCCTTCATTTCTATATTTTTTTCTGTCGTAGAAATTGAAATTACTGCCAGGAAAGCATGGAGAAAGCCTATGCAACAGATGGAGGAATATCTTAGGCCAGGGAAGTCTGTAATTTATATTTATTGAGGTTAGAATGAAGCACTCCTCCCAAATCCCAGCCTGGAGCACTTAGGGAGGCTGGACAGTGGATTGCTAAGTGTGAACTATCTTTGAAATTTCAGGTTGTAATTATCAGACAAAACCCTTGCTCTCAAGAAACTTCAATGTTCTAGGTCTTTACCTGGCTATGTAAGCACACATTCTGAAACAAAGGCAGAGCAGTGCTACCGGCCTAAGATGATTTAAGAGCAGTTTAAAGACCCATCCTCTCCCCTTAAATAAACATGAAATAGTCATTCTGTCAACTGGTTACAGTGTCAGAAATGCCAGTTTCAGAAATGTACTGATGACGCCTTCTGAAGTTTAGGTTTAGGAACAATCTTCTAGTAATCGGCACATACTCTCATTGTGTACCCACACATGGATCTGTTTCTTTTTCTTCTCGACATGGACATCTGAGAGCAGAGCTCTGGGAAGTAGAGGCCATGCAGGTGGAGGAATAACTTAGGGAAGTAACAACAGTAAAAATGAAATGGTCCGTGGTTCCATTGAGGGTGGACAATCGCACATGAGTATCTAGTTGTTAATGGGCAACTTCTCTAAACCTTGTATGGCAATGTGGTAGGGGCCTGGCTTCACACAGAAAACTCCACAGCTAGAAAGGAAGTGACAGACATCTAAGGCAAAGATGCCAGCTTGTTCCTGCTGTCAGAAGAGCCCGTAAGCCTTCCCTCTCACCCCCCATTGCTCCCTGGACACCTGCAGAGGTAGCTAGCATCACCCTTACCCTGACCCATTGATTGCCCTGGTCAAAGTATGTTCTTCTCCCCACCCTAAAGCCACCATCCCCTGAACATTTATTTTCTACTCGGTTCTTTATTTTTCTTTGGTTGAGCCAATGAGCAAGAGGATGGTTACAGGAAAGAGAAAATTGTTCCAAGCCATTTCTAAAGTAATGAGCAAAACACTTGGCCAATTCTGCAAATGACTTAAGTAGACAATGGCCTAACTCTTAGCCTCTAATCCCGCTATCTTGATTAGTTGAAAATTCTGCCCTCATTTGTTCTATGATCATCATCACATCCTTTAGTGTCTTCCAGGTTTAGAACAAGACTCATAAGTGTTCTCCACAAGGTGCTTCCTTTCCATTCTGGTCTGTGCAGTCTGCTTTTCTGACCTTCTACTGTTCCTATCATTTCCTTAGACTCTCATTATTTGATTGCTCTGCCACATTAGATATCAAGTCCAGAGACATTCTTTGTATCTCTCTAAACTATAAGCCTCTCAAGGAGAAGTATGGTGTCACCTGTATCTCCAGTGTTTAATGAATTGAATCGGATTGATTGATTTATCTGCAATTCAGCTGCAATGCTAAGTTGCCAGTTTTGAGTTGAATTGTGCCAAAGAATGTAAGAGAAATATTAAAGCTGATCAAGTTTTCAGTAAAACAGCTCCACTAGAAACCATAAATTCCCTCTGAGGATCTGATGAAGAACATGCTTTGAATCCATAACCCTGGATCATTGGGAGCAAGCAGGCGGAAAAAAGGTGAAAGGTGATTTAGATGAAAGGAGGAGAAAATTAAAGAAGATTAGGGAGCCTGGAGACCATATTTTGAAACTATAAGCAAGAGGACAGTTCATCATGTACTTCCAGCCCCAGTGTTTTATAGTAAAGTATAGATTTAGAGGGAAAAACACTGGGCCAGGGAAAAGTTGTTCAGGGAATAGGGTATTGAGCTCCTTCCTAGAAACCACTGGGAGAGGAAAAAGAGGACGAATTCCGGAACTGGAGAGACACAGCGGTGGAAATGAGAGCACATGGGCTGGCGACCCTGGCTGGGCCTAGAGCAGTGTTTTTCAACCTTTTAAAATATCACGGCACAAGAGAACCTCTAGTTAAACTTCCACGGCACTTAAATAATGCTGATCGATGAAAAAGATTTTAAAAAAGAATATGCTTACTGTACTTTGAACTTCTTTTGAAAATAATTGAATTAATGATCTTTAAAAATGTTTGTAGCTCACCTACGATCCACTCACAGCCATGGTACACAGGTTGAAAATCACTGGCCTAGAGACTGGAAAATATAGGGTGTACTTTGGGTCAAAGGTTGTGCAGAGTTGGTCACAATGAGCGTTAAACACTATGCAGTGGAATTGCTCATAGTCACAGAGCTCACGTGGGCCGGGAAGGGTCTCCACTCCTTTTCCCACTCAGGAAGGAGGAGGCGCTGCAAAAGGCAGAGGTGGCCAGGAGTGGGTGTCAAGGAGACAAGACTGGGTGCTAGTTCAGCCAGGTGCTGGTCATCACTTGCCCTAATCTTCTGGAGTCAGTCATCCAACCCCGGTGGCAGGTTATAACTTGGACAAAAGCAAAATAGGGCTCTGCAGAAAAATGAGACAAATGCAGAGAGAGCAAAATTTTACTGCTCCATTCCCCAAATCATCCCATACGAATTTGAGAGTTTGCTGTCCTTACAGGGTGAGTCAAATGGATTACTTCTTTTGGGCTGTATTGGTTGTTTTTACATATCCTGGAGTTTGCTCATGTCTGAGGATGAGCTATGTTGTTGCTGCTGAAAGGAAAATGGCTTGGACTTGGGAAAGTTCCCGATGCCTATGGCAGTGCTTTCATTATCTCTCTGGTACTTATTTCTATCCATATCCTCTGACATGGCACTCTGTTTTCCCATCTTTAAAATGGGGTAATAAACTCTGTTCTGACAGAGATACCATGAATAAATCTGTTCACAAGGCTTTTCCTTTGGAAGTCAATAAGGATGTGTTATCATTACTAGAAACACTCCCACCTCTCTCCCTTTGAAGACACAGGCAACTTGGAGGTGTCTCAAATTCCTCTGAGTCCTCTTTTCTCCCAGAATCCTCTGAGTCCTCTTTTGTCCCAGAATTATATAAGGGACAAGTAAGGTATTTGAGAGGGAAGAGTCAGCAGCGTGGGTGGAGGAGGAATAAAATGGTAAAGACAGAACTTCAAATCCTAATAGTAATCATGAGCCCAACAATAATACTGTTAATCACTACCCAACTACCACCTGAGTTCCCTCTCTTCCTTTTTTCCTTCCTTCCTTCCTTCCTTCCTTCCTTCCTTCCTTCCTTCCTTCCTTCCTTCCTTCCTTCTTTCCTTCTTTCCTTCCTTCCTTCCTTTCTTCTTTCCTTCCTTTATAAAAGTCATCCCTGAGCATGCTGAAAACATCAATTAAAAATTTGGGAAGTCTCTGGGGGCTGGGAGCTGGTTTGGTAAGCACGATTTACAGGTGGGAAGAGAATACCACCAGAACCATCATCAGTGATCAAACGAGGGGCCAGGAGTTGGAGAATTTGCCTTAGCTGGCAAGTTTGTAGTGCCTGTTACCTACTTTGGGAGAAAAATAGCAATTCCAAGGTCAATTCCAACTTTAAGATGTGTGCCTTCATTATTCAAGATTAAAGCAAAGCATAAAACCAGTGGGTGGTTTTTCCCTGTTTCTTTTCTTTTTCTTCTTCTTCTTTTTTTTTTCTTTTCACTCTTTCTGGGCTGATTCTATTAATTTCCCCCAATGACATGTGTGGCCCTGCACTGATGCAGCCATTGATGATCTCCTTATTCATTTTGTAGTAGAGAGACCTTTTGGATGAATATATGTTCCCCATTTTCTTTGCATTATAAATGCAGTGTTGTGGGAAAAGGAGCGAAATGTAATGGCAGGGCCTCCACAGAGAAATGTCCCTATTTGAGAAGAGGAGTTTTATAGGGGGGAACAATTGACAGCCTCTCAGTACAGTGGGCACATTTTTCTGTACAACTGCATCGCCACTAATGATAAATGAGGAACGTTTGATAGCCGGCTCCGTTGTCTGACAGCTACAGTTTTGGCCAGAGGGCCGTGGCAGGCTTTAGACTTCTGTTCAAAATGAGTTAAACATATTAGGCATTATGAAGGCACAGAAGCCTCGAGAATGAGTGCTGAAATGAGTGATCCGGGTAGGCTCCTGGGTACACAACTTGCAAAGCAGATGTCATTCTAATAATGTGTGATATAGAACATGCCTGGCCTAAACCCCGCTGGATGAAATATGAAGCCCCGTTGGTGATATTTAATACCATTTTATGAGGTGCCATCTTATAAAGACAATGCCCGCCGTATGTGGAATGCTTAAGGTATTTTGCCAAAGGCACAGGGAGGTATCTGGAGTAAGTAGAATTTTTATTATTTTATAAGCCTTTACTTTGTAATATTTCTGTTTCCACATTATTGTGGGGGCTTGCTGCCCTAACCCTTTGTCGAGAGAACTTGATGAGCGGCTTGCCGGTAGATTGACGGATAGCCCTTGCTGTTTCTGGAAGAAAGAACTAGCTCCTACCTAAATGCATTCTTCAAAAAACTCTCCAAGAGGAAATACAGCTTTGCTACAAGCATTCTTCGAGCAGGGACTTTGAGACTGGCATACAAAAATATTGCCATTTTTCAAGTGGACTGTTTTGAGGGTAATAGAGGATTTGTATGGACTGCAGCTACCTGACCATGCTGTCTCCATCCTGTTTCATTTCTGATGCTAGGAACCCACTCCAGCTTCCAATTTTGGGTCCCTTTCAGGACATCCCCAAGATAAATGAGGCTTGCACATATTAGTCACAGCATCAGTGTCGTCTTGTTGTTCCTAAAATCCTAGAAAAACTAAGCTTGTGAACAGTGGTGGTCTAGGGAGGGCTGGCTGTTATTGCTGGGAGAGATGTGTGGGGTGCAGAGAGGGTAGGGGTTTTGCGAGGAGTTAGAGTACCCAATTCACAGCACAACACATTTTCATTTGTTTTGTAAGTGCCTTCACAATTACTGCCCCACACAGTAAGACTTTCCAGGAGTTGAGAACCACATACCCTGACCAGAACTCAGGGTGCCTAGTGAAAGACAGCACTCTTGAGTTGCAATCCTGAAGGTGTGTCTGTTCTCCCCATCTGGCAGTGAAGAGGAAAATAGTTTTATTTCTTTTGATGAAAGCAACATACTCATTTTGTAAGAGCTTGAACCAACTGAGGAAGTAGAAGATGTACATATGAAAAACTTCCTAGTACATGTGCAAAGTAATAGAACCAAGAACAATTAATTCAGAATTCAGGGCAAGTTCTCTGGATAGACACTTTGCCTAACAGTTTTCACAATGAACCAGTGAGCTTTATTAACTCGAAAACATACAAACAAGGCCCATACCTTGCTGGATGTGTGTGGCTAGGAAGGCTAGTCTTTCGTGCATCATTGCCTCTCTGCTACCACCAGTGGAGGTATTCGTTAACACATAGCCTGGCACTTGTCTTTCAATGGGTTTATACCAATTGTTCTTGGTCTTGTTACTGTGTCATTGAGTTAAATATTTGAAATAATGACTGCAAAAAGAAGGGAATTGTTGCTCTGATGTTAAAATGCACAGTTTGGGACTACTCGATAAAGGCAATACGCTAAAAAATGTACTGTTGAATTAGGCATGCATAAGACATCTGCAAAGGATTGGGGGAAGATCATTAACTTTAAAAGCACTTTACATTCAGATTGCTTTGCAAGTGCCTTAGTTCTCACCCCACTTTAAAGAAACTGAGATTAGAAATCATAGCAGATGGAAACTATGGGTGTGGTTTATACAAGAAAGACAACTTGAACTCCACATAGCTGATTCGAAGACAAAGCCTAGGTTTAGGGCAGAAGATTGGCAAATAATCTGCTTTTATAAATTTTAAGCTCAGCTAAAAAGTTTAGCATGTATACAGAGGAATTTTTGAGTTCCATGCTTTCACAGACGTTTTCCATTGATCAGCCTGCTGTAGGTCCTCTTTGTAGAAGATCTGAATCTATTCCAGTTCAAACTGTTGATGGAATGCCAAGTAGAATGGTTATTTTCTTAGATGTGCTCCATTTTCACTCTATTTTTCAGGAAATGAAGGAAATTGGAAAAAGTTTGGTATTCGAAATAGGACGACATGATGGAGTTGGGAAAAGAGCACAAGTTTTATAACTTGATGACCCAGTTCTGCCACAAATAACCTTGAGCAGGAATGTCACTTAGCCTTTCCAAACCTGTTTCCTCATCTGTAAAATGAGGATAATGATATTCTTCCTTGTCTACCTTGTGCCATTACACTGACCAGCACATGCTATAATGTGCAACCTTTAATGTCATCTGTGGATATGAGTTGGCCCCGCTACTGCTACTACTATTGTTACTACTGCCATTATGGCTTCCACTGCCACAACACTACTGTGCACACAACCATTGCTCCTTGGGTGTTAGGGCACCTAGGGACAGTAGGCACTGATTCTCTTTGATTCCACGTGGTCTTTTCTGGACAGATGGCTTTGCTTGTGAGGTAGGGAATGTGGTGGGCGGCAGTTTGGAAGAGCATTTTCTAGTCTTCTCCTGGGAGAAGACCTCTCATTTCTTATATTGGGAAAGGAGAGGCATTATGTTACCCAGTTCTCTTTCTTTTCTCTTTTTTTTATTTATTTATTTATTTTTATTTCAGATTAATGTGAGGGTACAAATGTTTAGGTTACATTGTTTTCAACTCTAAGGTCAAGTTCAGGTTGTAGTTGAAAGTTCAAATTGTAGTTGACCCTTTCAACTACAGAAGAACAAAAATCATTTCACCACAAGGACATTTGCACCGGAAATGTTTATTGAGCTGAACTCATGATTTCTATGATGTGGAATCAATCCAAGTGCCCATCAGCCCATGAATGGATTAACAAACTGTGGTATATGTGTACCATGGAATACTATCCAGCCATAAGAAAAGATGAAGACTTTATATCTTTTCTGTTTACCTGGAGTCGAAACACATTCTTCTTAATAAAATATCTCAAGAATGTACTTAATACTAATTTGAAAACAAGATATAAACAACTACCCAGTGGTTTACAAACTTCAGAATCCTGTGTACTGGCTTCCATTTAATCAGTTCTATTACGATATGGTATTATTTAGTGGTTCTATGCGAAATTGTGTTTAAGAAATGAAAAAAGTTTAATATTATAAATCACTGGATTAGAGGCTCCCTGATGTCCCTGTCAGCTACAAAATTCTGTTTTGGTTATTCTATGAATTATTCCAACCCCCATTCCCTGACTTAAAGAACTGTGGTTGCCTATTTCCCAACTGGATCAACAAAGCCAAAGAGAACAAATGGTCCAAGCAATTAATTGTTTCACATATGTGCAAGTGCCAGCTTCCAGCACGTGGCCTGGCCCTTCCCTTTGTGGACAATGGCAGGCGCAAGGTCCATATGACAATATTTTTTATGCCAGACCTCCGGTCTGTTCTTTAAAATGGGACCTAAGATTCTCTACACTTCTTAAGAGAAGTAACAGAGACTGACAGATTGGTGATCGCTCATCATTTTTAATTAAGGTTTTTTAAAGGCCTGTTTTCCCTTTCGAAAATACAGGTATTAAAGAGAAGACGTCATGATAGTGACAAATATCCTGTTGAAGCCTCTGCATAAAATCCCATTTGACTGTTCTTTTGATATAAATATCTTGATAATTAGGGAGAAACTTATGTTCTGGGAAATGGGAAGGGAAGTTGTGGTTGGTTGCTTGCATAGGGCCAGTCTCTGCCTCAACAAAGGTACCGAAAGGAATTGGATAATTTCCCCCTATGCCTGCTTTGCTGGCAACTCCTGTGTTGTTCCTCTAAGGGTCTCCTCAGAGGCTACACTCAACCCACTTCTGGATGAGCCACCCCACCGCAGCTTCAGGTTCCAAATTGCTCTGTCCTTTGAAGACTTCCTATTGCTTGGCTACGGGAGTTAGGGAGAACTGGAACCCTTGTCTGGACTCTATCCCTTGACTCCTGTAGTTTTATTCTCACTGTGTTAAAAAGAATCAAAGATCTGTCTAAGCCAGAGAGAAGCATCCCTAAATTTCACAGGCTTCTTAATCAATGTTTTTTAAATTGGCCCTAACAAAGCCATGGTTCTCATTTGTGTTTTTGAAATTTTCACAACGGAAATGGGAGTCTCTCCATTCTGATTTCCATTTGTAGTCAAGGAGGTGCTGCTCTGTTTGTGACCAGAGGAATCTGCACCTATCATAAATGTCCCCATGGATATTCCAATTACCCTGATTTGATCATTACATATTGTATACATGTACCAGGATGTAAAATCTGTACCTCAAAATATGTATAACTATGATGTATCAATAAAAAATTTAAAAGGTCTCATGTTTTCACAGTAGAGTGAAACCTTTGCTAGTAAGATAACTGAATGAATGGTAATCAGAGAGTTAGGGCAGGTACTATACACAGTTACTTATTCTGTGTGCTTCAGAATTCAATAATCATTTTTTGGAACAATTAACTTATGGAACATAATTGTATTGGATACATGCTATTGTTAGTACTTGGAAGTTATAGATGTCTATCCAGGATGATATAAATAAGGAAGAAAAAGAATTCCTCCTGAGAGTTAAAGATTAAAGTCAACATCTACGGGGTCAGAGCACAGATAAGCAAAATCTTCTTACAGTAATGGGCTGACTTTCATCTTCAAAATACCTGGCTGCAAGCCAAGTCAAATCTACACAAATAATGTTTACCAGGGGAGGGACTCATCATATGTAAACTGTAAGGAAGAAGAGAATCATGGCAGTAACCTTGGCTCATTCAGGACTATCTAAGATTCAGGAGCCTCGGCCTGGTGATGCCATGATGTAGTCAGGACATCCGGCCATGTCATCTAGGATTCCAGCAGCCCCACAGCTCTTCCTCATTCTGAGTCATGTTTGTTTTTAGGTGAACCAAGGTTCACTTCCCCATGAGGATCTAGCCTTGAGGAGAAAGCTACTTGACGAGACAGACTGGAGGATTTCTGTCTGAATAAAAATAATATTTCTCATTGCAATTAAATAATCGAGCACTCAGGTTTTACATCTGAGTCTCCTGAACTTGGTTTCATGAGTCTACCAGTGACACATGAGCTGTTCTTGGCTGTTGTGACAACAGGTGCCAGAGGCTATCAGAAACGCAGACCCTTCTTAACCATGACAGTTTCATGCTACCCTGTGTCCATCAGAATAAATGCTCCTAGGAAATGACTATTGCCAGTGAGTCCACAGCAGGCAGAAGTCCCTAAGTCGACAGTTTACAACCTTCAGCTTTGTTGTTTTTCATGCTTAGGACTGGAACACTGAGTATGGGCTTGAGATTAGCCTTTTCCTCCTTTGTTTCTTTAAGATTTTTATTGAAGTGTAATTGGCATGCAATAACAGCACATGTTTAAGATGTGATTTGGTAAGTTTTGACGTATTTGTATGCTTATGAAATCATCACTGTCATCAAGGCAATAAATGTATCTATTACCTCCAAAGGTTCCCTTTTGTCTGTTTGTAATTCCTACCTACCCTGCTCCTGAGTGACCAGTCACTGGCGTTTTCTCCTGATCGCATTTTAAACCAAGCTCTTTTCTTACATTTTTGCACTGGTAACTGAGTACCATTTATTTGCCTCCTTCAGCCTTCCTCAGTCTGGTTGTCTAAATTGACTTTTCTAGGTTTCTTGGAGACTGGCGTCTGCGTCTCACTTCTTGCTGTAAGAATCCTGGTTAATCACGAGCTTGTTCTCTGGGTCATGTTTTATTGTTTGCTGCTGGGATCATGGCATGTCATGTATCTGTTGGGCTGTCCTCAATGTACCCTGCTGCACCAGCCCACCACCAGCTAGTTTCCGCCTTTTGTTGGCTGCCAGGCTCTGTGTGGGAAGAAACTCTGCACTGCTGCTGCTCCACTGTATGCACTTGATAATGTCTGCTGTCTCCCTGGCTGCACTTTTCTCCTTGCCTGAATAGTTGCCTGAAACCACTGGCTTAACAGTTGTGAACTTTTGGTCCTCTTGGAATAAATCTATTCCATTACCAGTTGACCCCAGTAATACCAGGAAAACATGCAACATTGAAGCTAAACCCAAGGTTATTTTGATAATTTTTCAATTTCAGGAGCCCCTTAGCATCACAGTGTCTCTCGGTGGCACCATTATGAAAGCCATTGGCCTGTAGGTAGGTTGAATTCACTTACCGGGTAATAAAGAACTCTGGGTTTTACAAAAAAGAATAAATTGCAGTAGTGACTAGATCCCAGCTAATGAGAAGAGTCAAGGGAAGAAGGTTATTGCAGGCGCTATGGGCCTATTTTCAGGAGCGTTACCACACACTTCTCTCTATTTAGTCTTTGAATACTGAGACTTTTCTTTAGCTAGAGAAGCCCAAAGGGCACGAGGTAATTACAGCTTCTCCACCTCTGATTTAACCAGCATCAGAGTGAGAAATTAAACAAAAATAAATTTAATTCAGTTCTCTGGCAGTTCGAGAGTTATCACCAAGGGCAGACTCTGAGTTACGTGGCAGGGAGACTGAACTGACTGAGGCCCTGTCTGCTCCCAGGTTGCTCCAGATTAGTGGATGGGAAGAAGTTCCCATTCTCGTATCAGAAGTCACCTTGCTAACTCTTCCTTGTTATGACCGTTTCTATGCTTCTTTTCAGTGCCCAGAGTCTGCACCCCATATACTTAGGGAGTTTTCATGTCTTAGCTACGTCCCAGGTTCAACCTTAGGCCCAACTCCAAAAAAATACCTGCTGAGTTGTTCTAGCCATGGTGACTCCCCTGGAACTCTGATACTTGACTTACTGGTAATTGTGTGCTAGTTCTAGGTTGATTAGTTACTTAGTCAGCTCATTACATTCTGGGGTGATGGTGGGAAATGCTCCGCGGTGGAGAACTGGACAAGCCTGTGATCCATCTGCATGTGGCACCTGCTGCGTTTGCATGTCCAAATTGCTCCTTGTACTCATGTGAGTGGGAAAGGGGGAGAGCTCTTTTTCTTGTACTCCTTCTGGAAGAGTCAAGGGATTTTTCATCTTTGAGAACTTTTTTGTTTGTTTAAACTTATTAAAGGTAGAGTATTAATGTCTTTATATAGTGATCAAGGAAATGCCATGAAGGATATCTGTAACAGTATGATCAAAATATTTCTGAATGTTTATGAATCGTGCCCTGTGATTGCACCAATGTACATAATTATGATTCAATAAAATTATTAAAAAATAAATAAATAAAATAAATTGAACATGATCTTAGTTATGCCATATCTCCTCATGTTTCTCCTTCTCCTGCTCAGGAGAACTTCTCTTGCCTGATTGGAATTTTATAATCTGATCTTCTCCACAAATAGAGTTACATTGGCAGGTAATCCTTAGAAAAAACACTTTCTGTTTATTTTTTTTAAATAATAATATACAACAAATAATTACTATTTACTAAGCATTTACTGTAAGATACACATGGAAGAATATGATCACAAATGCTTACAACTCTATATTTTATATGTAAAGAAACTAATGAATTTCTCTGAACTATATAATTTTATGTTTGGGGGTGTATGATTTAAATTTAAGTCTTTTTGAGTTTCAAGATCTTAGTCATTCGACCTTCTCACTCTCTTTTTCTCTTTAAATTTAACAGCATTCCCTTGATGAATTAACTACACTCTTGGCTGTTAAAAATAATAATAAAAAATATATATATATATACATACACACACACACACACATATATATATGTGTGTGTATTTCTCTTATACCAGGATATTGACACTGATAATAATCCACTGACCTTAATTTTACTCATGTTCATTGTGTGCATTAAGTTCTATAAAATTTTTGTCATCACTGTGGCTTTATATATCAAGCACTACGATGACTATACTGATCATTTCTCCCACTACAGGCTCATTCATGTTGCAATTTCATAACCACACCCTCCTTCCTGTGCCCATCCTCCAGCCCCTTCTCCACCCATTCCTAACTCTTGCTGTACTAATGGCTCCTGTTTCTAAAATTCTGTGATTTCAAAAGGTTACATAAATACAATTACACAGTATGTAAACTTCTAGGATTTGCTTCTTATTTTTTTTCTCAGCAAATTCTCTGGAGAGTTATCCAAGTTGTTATGTATATTAATAGTTTTCTCTTTTTTATTTCAAAATATTAATGGTGCAGAGATGTTTTTGATGTACGGTTTGACAGGGCTACAAATGCGCCCATCACTCAGATAATGTTCATGTTCCTATTAGGTGGATTTGGGCCCCTCCTCCTTGTACTCTTGCTTGTTTTCCAATGGCTTTTACTTTCCTCTGAGCACTTGCGTGCCCTTTAGTTAGTTCCAGCTTATTGAAGAGTAGATATGGTGTTTGTCTTTCCATCATTGAGGTACTTTGCAAGGGATAATGGTCTCCAGTTCCTTCTTCAATGCTCCAAAAGACTTTACTTTCTCCTTTTTTTACAGCTAAGTAGTACTCCTTGGTATACATACACACATACCATATTTTGTTAGTGCATTCATTAATGATGGGCACTGGAATGATTCCACATCTTTGCAATTGTGAATTATGCTGCAATGAATACTCAAGGGCAGGTGTCTGTTTGAGAAAATGACTTTTCCTTTGGGTTCTGGGTCCAATAATAGGTCTCCTTTTAGTTATTTGAGAAATTTCCCTACTGTTTTCCATAGAAGTTGTATAATTTGTAGTCCCAGCAACCACATATAAGTGTTCCTTTCTCTCTACATCCACTCCAGCATTTGTTGTTTTGGAACTTTTTAATAAAAACATAATATCAGGAGTAAGGTAGTTTGTAGTTTTAATTACAGGTTTTGGACACTTTTTCTTATGTTTGTTGGTCATTTGTCTATCTTCTTTTTGAAAACTCATGTTCATATATTTTACCCACTTTTTTTTTTATTGTTGAGGATTCATTGAGGGTACAAAGAACCAGTATACATAGATTCCATTTGTTAGGAAAAGTCCCTTTTATAACTGTGTCCCATCCCCAAAAGATGTGTCACACACCATGACCCCCCCACCTCCCTTTCACCTTCCTCCTCCCCACTCTCCCCTTTCCCCATTCCCCACTGTGTACTACGTCATTAACTGTCCTTATATCAGAATTGAGTACATTGGATTCTTGCTTCTCCATTCTTGTGATGCTTTACTAATAATGTGTTGCACTTCCATCTGGGTTAATACAAAAGATGGAAAGTCTCCATCTTTTTTAGTGGCTGAAAAGTATTCCATGGTATACAAATATCACTGCTTGTTCATCCATTCCTGGGTTGGTAGACATTTAAGCTGTTTCCGCATTTTGGCAATTAGAAATTGAGCTATAATAAACAGTCTAGTGAAAGTGTCCTTATGGTAAAGGGATTTTTTTTTTCCTTCTGGGTAGATGCCCAGTAATGGGATAAAATAAATGTCCACAAATCAGTAGCCTTTGAATATGCCAATGATAGCCAAGATAAGAAGTTAGTTAAGGACACAATCCCTTTCACAGTATCTTCAAAGAAAATGAAATATTTTCCCCACTTTTTAATAGGTTCATTATTTTCTTGCTGATTTGTCTGAGTTCTTTGTAGATTCTGGATATTAGCCCTTTACTGAATGTGTTGATTATTAATATTTTCTATCATTCTGTAGGCTATTTGTTCTATTGATATTGATAGGATTGCTTTGCCTATTCAGAATCCTTTCTCATACCAAACAAAGATAGCATCATATCTGTAAAATATCATTGATAATTTAATGGGTATTTCATTGAGTCTATAAATCATTTTGGGTAATATGGGCATTTTAACAATGTTGATTATATGGATTCATGAGCATGATGTGTTTCTCTGTGTCATTTGTAATTTCTTTCCTCAGTGTTTTGAATTTCTTTTTGTAGAGATCCTTCATCTCCTTAGTTAAGTATATTTCTAAGCATTTTATTTTATTTGTAGCTATTCTGAATGGTTGAGTCTTTGATTTGACTTTCAACTGGACTATTATTGGTATATAGAAATGCTACTGATTATCGTACATTGATTTTATATTCTGAGACTTTGATGAATTTATTTGTCCATTCTAAGAGTATCTTGATGGAGTCTTGGGGCTTTCTAAATACTGTATCATGTCATCAGTGAAAAGTGATAGTTCAATATCCTCTTTCCTAATTTGTATGGCATTTATTTCTTTCTCTTGACAGATTGCTCTGGTTAGGACTTCCAGTACTATTTTGAATAGAAGTAGTGACAGTGGGCACCTTTGTCTTGTTCCAGTTTTAAGGGAAATTCTTTCAACTTCTTCATATTCAGAATGATATTTGTTGTGTATCTGTCATATATGACATCTTTATTGTTCTTTGAACCCACTATGCAAGCCTCTGCCATAAGTTCGTTATATTAACTACACCATTTGCCTGAAATGCTTTTCCCACAGATATATACGGCTGACTTCTTCAACATATTCAAATTTTTTGTTCAAGATACTCATGTAAAATGAGACTTGCCATTTCCTGAATTCCAGTTTGAGCAGGAAGACGTAGTAAGTAGGAAAACCATCTTTTCAATTTTATGCATTGCGGATCTATCCTAAAATTCAAAATGGTTCACAAATAAATGAGTCATATTGAATTCTGCATGAGTTTTCCTTGTGTTCATTTGAGCTATGCAACAAGGTAAAATATACATTACTCACGTATATTATATATATAATAGTATATATATATATATAAAATAGACAGAACTGGTTAAAATTTGAAAAGGGATACATGGTTAAATTTTTTTGTTCTTACAATTGATAAGAATATATTAAATAAATTAGGAACTGAACACATAATCAGGATCCAAAAAAATTAATAAATAGGCTCCATAGATAATGAAATATCACCAGCACCACTTTAATTGGGAAAATATCTATTAGACCAACATTATGCTAGATACTGGTGTTAATGGTAGAAGGGGATGAGAAAAATATCTGTATATTTAAAGAGCTCAGAGACCAGAGAAGAAATTAGACAAGAAAATAAGTAAGAGGATCTTAGTAAGAGTGAGGCATAAAGGAAGGCATAATCAATTCTGCCTGGGAGTGAGTTGAGAGGTAGGGGAAGTAAGCAACTTTAGGAAAAGCTTCATTGAGAAGGGGGCATAATTTGTATCTTGAGAGACATACAAAATTTACTAAATAATCACAATGAGGAAGAGCCATCAAGGGAAAGGAAAATCACAAATAAAAATATGGAGATTTGAAAATGTGTGTTATATGTGCAAATACTGTAAATAAATTTCCAAATTATCATTTTTTTCTCCATGATGTAGTAAAGTACAACTGAAAATTTAAGAGACTTTCCCATTTGTAATCTTAAAATTTTTAGAGATTTCTAAGATATCCTGTGAGAAATTCAGAGTTCAGACATGGATACATTCTTATTAAGAAGTTTTAAGTCTCCATGTTGGCTCTGCGGACACAATATGACATCATTATTGTAGGTTCCCATATCATGAACTTCTGAAATCTCAATAAAAGCAAGATTTAATCTTTTCCTTTTGTTTACTACATCCATATAGGATGGCAAGGAAGATCACCATAGCCATTTTGAGACTCTAGAAAGTGATATATTAATATAAAAACCTGTGAGAAACCCACTGTAAAAGTAAATACATAAAGTCATAACACTTTAATACTGTAAGTGTGATGTCAAATCATTTAGATCTTTTGTATGAAAGGCAAATGGCAAAACTATTAAAATATGATAGCTGCAATAACTTATTAAGGGGTATGCAATATAAAAATGATATAAACTATAATATCAAAAGCATAATATGGGGGGAGATAGAATAAAAGTATAGATTTATTTTATGTGCTCAAAGTTGTTATCAGCTTTAAAAATATTGTTATAACTATAAGATGTTTTATGTAAGCATCACAGTAACTGTAAAGACAAGGCCTATAATAGCTATGCAAAGGATAAAAAGTAAAGAACAAAGTACACCAGAGAAAATCATAAAATCACAAACAAAGATAATAGAAGAAGAAAAGGAACAAATTACTGTGTTTACAAAACAATCATAAAACAATTAAAAAATGGTAGTAGTAAGTCCTTACTTATCAATAATTACTTTGAATGTAAATGGATTAAATTCTGCAATTGAAAAACAGAGTGACTGAATGGAAGAAAACTAAAACACAATTAAATGTTGCCTACAAGAGACTCACTTCACTCTTAAGGACACATAGTTTGACAGTGAAAGGATGGAAAAAAGATATTTCATGGAAATAGAAACCAAAAGAGAGTAGAGGCAGTATCTTAGTTCATTTTTGTTGCTATAATAGAATGCCTGAGATTGGTTAATTTACAAAGTACAGAAATTTATTGGTTCACTCTTCTGGAGGCTGGGAAGTTCAAGATTGAGGACCTGCATCTTTTGAGGGCTTCCCTGCTGAGTCATAGTTTGGCATCAGGCATCCCATGACAAGATAGATAGCAAAACAGAACCAAACTCACTTTTATAACAAGCACACTTTTGTGATTATAAATCCAACCCTGAGATAATGACATTAATATTCATGAGTACAAAGACCTTATGATCTAAGGTGAACTAAAGGCAACCTCACTTTTAAAGATTCTATCTCTCAACATTGTTGCTTAAAGGATTAAATTTCCAACATATCCATTTTGGAGGGCACATTCAAACCCTAAAAGTGTAGCTATATTTATATCAGATAAAATAGATTTTAAGCCAAAAACTATAAAATAAGATACTAGCAATCTTCATATAATGATAAAAGATCCAACTCATCAAGAAGCTATAACATTTATAAATATAAATGTGCCAAACATGGGAGTACCTGAATATACAAAGAAAATATTAATATTAATGGATCAGTGGACATGAATAAAATAGTGATATATATACTCACAATGGAATATGATTTAGCCTTACAAAGAAAGAAATCATGCCATTTGCAACAACATAGGTGATTCTGAAGGATATTATGTTAAATATACAATATGTTAATTTGTCACAGAAAAACAAATATGATATGATCTTACCATATGAGGAGTGTAAGATGGCAAACTTATATAAATAGAGAGTAAAATGGTGGTTACCAGAGGCTGGGATGATTGGGAAGACGTTGGTTAAAAACATAAACAAAATATTACTTAGACAGGAAAAATAATTTCAAGAGGTGTACATCATGGTGACAATAGTTAGTAGAAAGGCATTGAATATTTTAAAATTATTCAGAACATCTTTAATAATATAGGAATTCATAATCACAATTAAACTTGTCTACTATGTCTGCCATTATTTATTCAATATTGATTCCACTGGATGACCTAATTAACGTACAGACTATGAAAAAATTTAGAAACTAATAGCTAATGGAAAAGACTTGTGAACTTGCTGCAAATTGCAGGCATGTAATTTTCTATACATGAACTTCAAAATAATTAAATGAAACTATTAGAACTAATAATCTAGTTTACTAATTTGGTAGGATACAAATCAGTATACACAATTAATAGTCTTCCTTTAACACACAGCATCCAGTTAATAATATAAATTAAAGATAATTATAGACATAATAATAGTAAAATCTATAAAATAACTAGCATTAAAACTAATATGAAATAAATAAGATTTATAACTTATTTATAAATTTGAACTTTAGTAGATTATCAAAACATTTCTGAATGTAT
>CAUYON010045469.1:0-28238 GCA_963573935.1 Arctocebus calabarensis
TTTATATAGTGATCAAGGAAATGCCATGAAGGATATCTGTAACAGTATGATCAAAATATTTCTGAATGTATATGAATCGTGCCCTGTGATTGCACCAATGTACATAATTATGATTCAATAAAATTATTAAAAAAAAATTAACAATTGTGAATTCAATTAGAATTTTCAAAGAGCAAAAAGATAAATATATCAAGGACAATTAAAGGAAATAAATTAAGAAAAAAGAAGAAACAAATTTAGTAAAATATACATTAACAGTACAAATGATAAATAAATATCATGACTCTATCTCTGAAAACCCTAATAAAATACACTGTTGATAAATCTAATAATGAAAAAGTAGATAAAAACAACAAATGAACCAGATAAAAGAGAGGAAGGATAAACAACCAATATAAAAAAGATTATGAATACTATGTTAATAAATTTGAGAACAGCAATGAATCATGTGTCCTATTAAAAACTGTAAGTACAAATATTCATGAACAAAGAGCCTAGGCAGACCCATGACCAAAAAATAAATAAATAAAAGTACAAAGACATCATAGTTTAACAGTTTAGAAAAAAATCAGAATCACATTCTTAAATTGTTTCAGACATTCAATGAATAAATAATCTCTTTGTTACATAAATAAACTGATGGCAGAACTAAAATCATATGATAAAATTCTTCTTATCAGGAAAATTTTACTATGACCCCTAAACTTGGAGAAAACACCATAAAATTTTAAACATGTAATGTCTGAAAACTTCTTATTTTACAATATGAAATGATGAAAGCAGAAATCTGATTATATACAGTATGATTTCAATAATGTAGGAAAAACAAAACTACATATTACAAAAAATGAAAATGGGAAGAAAAGATTGTCAGCATATTCACAGTGGTTCACCTTGGATTTGAGTTAGCACTTTTGTTCTTATTCTGTGAAGGTTCCTAATTGTCTCTATGAATTGATGAGGGGGCTTTCAGGGGGTGAACTGTGTCACCCTGTAGTCTTAATCTTCAGTACCTGGGAATGTGACTATTGGAAATAGAGCTTTTGAAGAAGTAATTAAGGTAAAATGAGGTCATTCAGGTGAGCCTGGATCCAATATGACTGGGGTCCTTAAAAGAAGAGAAATTTAGACACAGATACTTATACAGAGGGAAGATGATGTGAGGATACAGGGAAAAAATGGCCACGTATGAGTAAAAGAAAGAAGCTAGGTACAGATCTTTCTTTCACGGCCCTCAGAAGGAAACAATTCTTCTGACACTTTGATCTTAGACTTCAAACCTCTAGAACTATGAGAAAATAAATTTATATTGTTAATAATCACCAGTCTGGCTGGGCACAGTGGCTCACACCTGTAATCCTAGCACTCTGGGAGGCTGAGGCAGGAAGATCCCTTGAGCTTAGGAGTTGAAGATGAACCTGAATAAGAGTAAGACCCTTCTCTACTAAAAAGAGAAAAAAAGGTACAAACAAAAAAACTAGCTAGGAATCCTAGTGGGTGCCTGTAGTTTCAGCTGCTGGGGAGGTTGAGGCAGGAGGAGCATTTGAACTCAGGAGTTTGAGGTTGCTGTGAGCTATACTGGGAGGTTGGGCAACAGAGTGAGATATTATCTCAAAGAAAAAAAGGATTACCAGTCTGTGGTCCTTCCCTTCTTCCTTTTCTCTCTGTTTTTCTTTCCTTATTTCGCTCTCCTCTCTTCTCTCTCTTCTTTCTCTTGCCTCCCTCTTACCTAATTGGAGGACATTAAAAAAAAAAACTGAAGCATGTATTACATCTATTTCTGAGTTTTCATTACATTACTAGGTGATAATTCGATTGATAGGCTGAGAAGGATGATTTGAATTCCTGGGAGCTGTATTGGCAATGTTATAATCAGCATTTGCAACCACCAACTCAGAGGAGACTCAGGAAAGCCCCTGGGGTGGCTGGCTATAGGGCAATTCTTTTTGAGGATCTTTGCAGTTTGTTCATCAGGTAATAAAGATGGAAAGAATGGGTGGCAGTCTGAGTGCCAATAATAATGTCAGTAGAAATAGAAAAGAAAAGGTCATTACCACTACATATAAGCTCCTTTTGATCAAAGCTATATTACTCAGTGATGTCAAGTTTTTACTGCTGTTCTTTTACAGCTATAAAAATACCTTTACTCTCGGTATTCCTGAAGGAAAAATAATGCTGTTATTGCCAGAATGAAACCCTAAGGCACAAAGCAACTTTATCCCCATTGAATTAATTGCCTTCATAATTCAAGCCTTGGTAACACAAATGTTTTATAAAATACTAGTGGGGAAAGAAAATTTGGTTATGCATGAACAGAGAACCCTACAAGGATTGAATAAGCTGCTCATTTCCTGCAGCATCTTTAAACCTTTCAGATTACCAGCCAGGTGACTTTCACACTAGATGCATTTACATAAACTTCACTTCCATAGAGAAATATGCTCTTTGCTGTCAACTCTCCAAATCTACCTTTACATTTGCCCATTTTTGTAAGGGCATATTTGCACAGAGAGACTTCTCCACTATAAAGAAAAACACCAGCGTGAGCAGCTGGCAAGTGCTCACTGACCTTAATCTTCATGGAGTAGGGGCCGGCTGAGACCTCAGAGGCCTGGCTGGCAGGTGCTCTATCCAAAGGGATGCAGCTACTTGGGGAGTACTGATGGCAGGATAAACCAACCAATGGCTAAGAAAAGAAAACATCTTTTGGATGACTATGTGAATTCTTTGGGTTTTCAAATATTGAGTTGACACACAAAAAAGTTAAAGCACCCTGCTTATCAAGTCAGGCACTCTTTTAAAAAATTTTTCAGATTAATATAAGAATACAAATGTTTAGGTTACCTCGTTTTCGTTTCTAAGGTTAAGTTCAAGTTGTAGTTGAGCACTTCACCCAGAGGGTGTGCTGCTGAATACCCTCACATTGTGCACATTAGGTGAGATCCTACCCTCCCTCCTCCACCTTCTCTTCCCCCTCCTCTCCCCTGCCCCCACTAGAGTATACTTGTGTTTTTGCTTTCATATGGGCATGTAGTTGTTTACATATTAGTTTCATTTTAGTATTGAGTACATTGAATACCTTTTTTTCCCATTCTTGAGATACTTTACTAAGAAGAATGTGTTTCAACTCCACCCAGGTGAACACAAAAAGATGTAGCCTCCATCTTTTCTTTTGGCAGAGTAGTACTCCATGGTATACCACAGTCTGTTAATCCACTCATGGATTGATGGGCACTTAGATAATCCATCCACTCATGGATTGATGGGCACTTAGATTGCTTCCACATCTTGACAATTGTAAACTCGGCTGCAATAAACATTCTGGTGCAAATGTCCTTGTGGTAAAATGTTTTTTGTTTTTCTGGTTATTTAGAAATGGGATTGTGGAATCAAATGGAAGGTCAAGTTTTAGTTCTTTGAGAATTCTCCATACTTCTTTCCATAGATGTACAAAATAAATAAATGGGACATGATCAAGCTAAAAAGCTTCTGCATAGCTAAGAGTACCACAACTAAAGCAAACAGGCAGCCTTTAGAATGGGAGAAGATAATTTGCACACTATGAATCTAGAATTTACAGATAACTTCTCATCAAGTAAGGGCGCCGGCCCCATATACCAAAGGTGGCAGGTTCAAACCCAGCCTCGGCCGATCTGTAAAAAAAAAAAAAAAGAAAAGAAAAGAACAAACAATCATTTATAAGTGGGCAAGAGACTAACAGAAACTTCTCTGAAGATGACAGACAAAGGGCCAACAAACACATGAAAAAGATGCTCATTGTCTCTAATCATCAGAGAAATGCAAATCAAAACCACTCTGAGATATCACATAACCACAGTAAGATTAGTCCACATCACAACGTCCCAACACTGTAGATGCTGGTGTGATTGTGGAGAGAAGGGAACACTTTTGCACTGTTGGTGGGTTTGCAAACAAATCACTCTTACAAGTGGTAGGTAGCTGCTATTTGTGGAATAAACAAAATTCTGCACTGGAAGTTGTAGGAATGGAATCTGAACTGGGCCGGTTACTGTTACATGGCCTGGGGCATAGCTGGACTACTGGGTTCCCTGTTTCAGCACTTGAAAACTTTTTCTGTTGTCTCCATACAGATAAAACTTCCACCAGAGGGCCTGATACATATTGGGTCTTTAATAAATATCAGGTGATTGCACATACACCCAAGAAAATCTATTATCACAATATAATTTATCAATCAGAGAATGCAGAAAAACATAGAGAAATGTGTATTCATTCATACATTTTAGTACCCATTGCAAGCAAAAGAACTTAAATATAGAGAATGTTTCTTAATAGAGGTGCTATTTACACCAAAAGCAAAATTAAACTCACCATTATTTTATTATTTATTTACTTATCTTTAATTTTGGTAAGAGATACATGATAAAATTTACTACCTACACATTTTAAGGATACAGCTCATTGGCATTAAGTACATTCATGTTATTGTGCAACCATCACTATCATTCATCTCCAGAACTATTTTTCATCTTGCAAAACTGAAACTCAGACTATTAAACAATAATAATCATCATTAACAGTAACTCCCTATGGGAAAAGAAGCCAAAGTTATTATTTGTGAATGTACATGAAAAGTTTGTAAATAATATGCTAAAATTACAAGCATTTATGCTCAGAAATCAATAAAATTATGTGTATAAGATTCAACTAGAAAACATAATGACAAAATGGACTACCATTCACAAAATCAAAAACTTTAAAATTCTTAGAAGAAAACTTGAGGAAAGGTTATATATGCATTTTAAATATAACAGAGATTTCTTGGGAAAAAGTAATCATTTCCAAAAGTGAAGAGTCATGTCTTTTAAAATGTTAAAATCATATTAATTCATACATTTAAAATAATTCCCACGAAAATCCTAACTGAACTTAATTTAAGTTGATGAAACAAGGAACTTAAAATATAGTTTAAAGTAAGATCAGTGTGGTGGTGAAGAGTTGGGAGGAGGGGAAGTAGACCATTAAATATTAGAATGTGTTACAAAACTGTAAGCAATCAAGCTATATGGCATTAGCACCAAAATCAAAATATAAATTCACAGAAACAAATCAATGTGTAAAAGATTGCATAAATACTTATCATGTTAAAATTGAGATGTGAGAAAGAATTAATTAATAATAACAAGAGATCAATTTGGGGGCAGAGAGAGGAAAGTTAAGTTTCAACATTATGCTATTGACCAAAAGAAAAAAAAAAACCCAAACCCCCTCTGCCTGCATTAAAGCATTAAATAGATTTTAAGTTTTAGTTTTGAAAACATACTCAAAGTGCCATAAAATATTAACCAGGTAATTGGAAAACTGATTAAGATCTTTTCAACACAAATCTGAAAAAAAGTCACTAAATAAAAGAATGACCATTTCAAATACACAAACTATAAAACCATCTGGTAGCAAAAATAAAATTTAAATTTGAAAGGCACAATGTGAAAAAAATTGCATTACATTCAATTAAAAACCCAAGTGATTAGTACTTGCAACACATTGAGAGCTCAGTTTTATAAAGGAAACAGGAAGACTCTATAGATAAATGGACCCAGATAAAAGCAAGTAGTATTTGTCAAGAGTTTTCACTGAGACAATTATTGACCTATGTTAGCTTGTGTAATCCTTACCATAACTCTGTGAGATAAGAGATATTAATATCTCCATTTTATAGACACTACCCTGCCTGGTCCTATAGATAGAAAGCAGAGTCAGGATTAGAACCTGTGTAGACTATGTGGCAGGCACCTGTAGTCCCAGCTACTTGGGAGGCAGAGGCAGGATACTCGCTTGAGCCCAGGAATTGGAGGTTGCTGTGAGCTGTGATCCCACAGCACTCTATCCAGGGTGACAGCTTGAGGCTCTGTCTCAAAAAAAAAAAAAAAAAAGAACCTATAGACTGACTCTGGAATGTATGCTTTAATCACATACTTCTGTTTTTTCTTTTTTATTATTATTATTATTATTTTTAATCATAACTTTGTACATTGATGCATTTATGGGGGTTAGTGTACTGCTTTGATGTGAAATGCTTACATTGAACTAAGTAACACATCCATCACAATTATACTCGTTTCTCCTTTTTTTCCTTTTATTAAGTCATATACGCATAGACCATGAATACATTTATGCATTTGGGGGGTACAATGTGTTGATTTTGTTATACAATTTGGAATGGTTACATCAAACTAATTAATATAGCTTTCACCTCATTTACTTAATTGTGTTAAGACATTTATGTTCTATACTTGGTAGATTTGACTTGTACCCTTACGATATGCTCCATAGGTAGGGTTCTACCATTTACTCTCACTTTGTCGAACTTCCCCCCTCCTGTCTCATCCCCCTCTGCTTCTCTCCTTCATCCTGGACTATAGTTGTGATCTTTCATCAGAAAGTGTGAGTAATTATAAATTGATTTAATAAAAGTATTGAGTACATTGGATACTTTTTTTTCCAGTCTTGAGATGCTTTACTAAGAAGAATATTTTCCAGCTCCATTCATATAAACATAAAAGAGGTAAAGTCTCCATCTTTTTAAGGCTGCATAGTATTCCATGGGATCTAAAAGCAGACCTGCCATTTGATTCTGCAATTCATCTACTAGGTATATATTCAAAAGACCAAAAATCATTTTGAACCAAAGATATTTGCCCCAAACTGTTCATTGAATCTCAATTCATAATTGCCCAGTCATGGAAAAAGCCCAAGTGCCCATTGACCCATAAATGGATTAATAAATTGTGGTATATGTACACCATGTTTTTTCTTTTAGATATTCCAAAACATTAAATTAAATAACATAAATGATCAAAAAAACATCCTACAATTCATTGACTTAATACAGTTGGCTCTTCACATCCCTGACTTCTGCATCTAATGATTCAACCAAGTGGGAACTAAAAATATTTTTTAATAATAATAATGCAACAACAAAGAATACAAATAAAAGCTGAGCATGGTGGCTCACATTTATAATCCTAGCACTCTGGAAGGTTGAAGTGAGAAATTCACTTGAGCTCAGGAGTTCTGCACCAGCCTGAACAAGAGTGAGACCCAGTCTCTACTAAAAATGGAAAAATTAACTGGTGTTATGGTGTGCATTTGTATTCCCAGTTACTTGGGAGCCTGAGGCAGGTGGATCACTTGAGCCCAAAAGTCTGAGTTGGTGTGAGCTAGGCTGATGCCATGACAACACAATGAGTTTCTGTCACAAAAATTATAAATTAACTAATTAATAAAATACAGTATAACAACTATTTACTTAGCATTTACATTCTATTAGGTATTATATATAACCTATAGATTTTAAGTGTATGAGAGGATGTGCATAGATTACATGCAAAGGACTTGAGCTTCCTCAGATTTTGCTTATTGCAGGGGTCCTGGATGGCAGATACTAAGGGATAACTGTGTTCATTAAGCATCTAATCTATACACCATGCCCTGTGCTAAGCATCTGGAATTTGAGAGGGATCAAGACACCATCCAGACTCCAGTTAGGGGGGAAAAGTGAGTAAAATAACCAATAATAATATGATGCTGTGTACATTCTGCTGTGGAAATTAACACAGACTTACGGGCATCATTTAAACCAAAATTTGAAATAATGATAATAGTGAAAGCTGTAATAAGCTGATGTTATTCTTTTCAAAAGGCATTGTACAAGAACTTATTAACAACTTCAGAATGTTTCTTCCCTTTGACCCAGCAACCTCTTTTATTCTTGAAAGTTCATCCTAAAGAAATAGTTGACCAGAAGGAAACACAAGTATCATTCATTAATTAATTTCTCTAATATTTATTTGTGCCTATTGCTGGTTAGATTCTATGCTAAGAACTGGAGATAGAAAGATGAATGAGAAATTTATTCCACAAAAGTCTTCATTCAGCCCTTACTGTGTAACAGTGAAATTGGAAACATTCTTAATGCTCAATAATGGAGAGTTATTTTATATATTATGGGACATCAGCTTGCAGAAATATAAGAAAATATTAAAATTATATTTCAACATTACATAGGAAGAAGGTGGTAATTTTCATGATACAATGCTATCTTAAAAATATTAAATTTTGTATTATGTTCTGTTGCTGTTAAAAAAAATGTGTATTTATAAAGGCCAAGGCTAGAAAAGTATATGTGAATATGAAAAGTTGTATAGAGTTTGAGGATTATTATGGCTGATTTTTATTTTACAAAGTTAATATTACTTCTATATGGTTTTTTGGATGAAAAACAGAAAAAGGCAAAAGAACTCATGTAACCAAGGAATGATCCTAGAAGAGATTAATAATTGATTACAAGGGAGGTTGAAAACATGAAGTTCTGTGTAACAGCTCAAAGAATAGCAAGCTGGAACTTGCAAGATGCAAAGAGAAGTGTATTCCTGCCTTACACAGACCAACAATACCAGGCTTCTTAAAATATAAACAGATTTTAGAAGGTAGAAAAAAAGGGTTACACTGACCATACTTACTCTGAAAGTACTGGCTTCCAAAGTCCTACTAACAATATAGTATATGCTAAGTGTTGTCAAATATGCCTTTATTCAGGATTCCTAGGGTCAAGTATTCAACATAAAAAAATGTATTTTGACATACTTATAAAAATACTAAAACATTTCAATGAGTCTTGGTCCCTTTGAGTCATCCTACTACCTCCAGTTACCCAGCCCAATTATATGCTCTTAAATCAACTGATCTTACCCATTAGAAAGCAGAAGCCCTGGATCTCCTGGCTTCTCTCTTGAATAACATACCTCTCTCCTGCGTTTCTGTCTCCTGATGCCTTGAGTCTGACCTTCTGTGTACAAAAACAAAGCAATGGCCAAAACTAAGAAAAATGCTCCCCAATCCAAGGTTTGCATGAACTTCCCTGCAAAACATAAAATGAACCCTTCTTGTGATCAGGGAAAATAAAAATGGCTAAACAGAGACACAGTCCTTCAGCGACAAGCTTTTTCCCCAGGTAGGTGGTGGGGAGTGAGTTCAACAAAGAAAAATTGACTGCCTCAGTGAGGTAGGCAATGATGCTTCTGAGGCTCTGAGGCACAGAGAGATTTCAGGATGTCAAGCTCTGCTGTGGACTTGGGAGCTGGTCTACTGATATCCAGCACCTGACTCCTGTAAACAGAACAGATTCAAGTCTGGTCAGAAGCTCTGGCCATTATGAAAACACTGACAAATTAACCTTTCATATCCAGGGTGAAATGCTAGCTCTACCTAGGTTTAATTTCTACTCTGCACTATTTTTGCATTAGAGTGATGCTTGATTATATAACTCCTCTTCCCCAAAAGTACATTGACTCATCCCTTCTTGTTTCACTTCGGAACTGCCTCGATTGTTTTTCTCTTTGATCAATAACATACTGACCATAGACGTGTCACTCTTGCCTTAGACAAGAACTGGCCTGGCTTCAACGCTGTTCTGTCTACTGCCTCTGGTCTTTTACTTCCCCTGATGGAAGCTGGCCATCAAAGTGGTTTTCATGAAATTTCAATTTATATTTCCACTGTAATCTGTGTCTTGTTCTTCAGTTATCTTGAGGTCTATGTCAGAAAAGACTTGCAAAGGTTTCCATTCCCCAGGCAGCTAATCAAAGACCACACGATTTCCTTAGGATTTCACCGTGAGTCACATGATACAGGCAGCATCAGAACTTAGCTTTAGTCCACAAGATATGTGAGCAAACATGCTTCCATCACAACATCTAAACACTTCTTCCTCGGGTTCTTGATTATTTCAATCATTCCAACAAGATCTGGTGGTATCAAAGTTTCCAAAATGCCATTCTAAACTCAAGAGGTAGACATCCCTTATCTTTGGATTCAAGGCAGAAATGAGATACAAAAGGAGCAAGGTGGCTTGAAATGGAGAAGAACAGTTAAAGAAGGTAGGGTAGGTACCACTTACCACTTTGGGTGTCAATTCTCCCACCATGGCCAATTTCAAGCTACCACTCTAAAGTTGGCCTGCTTGCCAATTATATGAAGATACAACAATGAGCTCTGTCAAGGTACTAAGCAGGCTCCAGCACATAGGCTCTGCAAGTCCTCTTTCTAGAATCATTACCTGAAGACATGGCTTCGAGGAGCATGTAATTGGATGATACAGTGGGTTTTGTTGTTTCTTTTTTGATTTGTTCTTTAATACTCATAATTATTTTCCCTAGTCCCATTGACATGTGAAATCTAAGTGAATTGCCTTTTGGCTGTGGTATGGGTATAAATTCTGCCATCTGAAATGAGAGTAACTCTCATGGCTATACATTTTCAAGCGTCTTTCCTCCAACTCTTTCTGGCATTTGGCCTGGTAGAAGAGAAGAGCTCACAAACAGAGACTGGGAAATATGGTAATATTTTGACTTACAAGTGTTGCAAATGTTTCTCTCTGACATGCGTGTACCAATAAAATATCCTAAGATTCTTCCACCCAAAGATGTTGTTGTATTACTTTAGGATACAGAAGAACCTCAAAACACCAAGGTAATTAAAATTTAGGGAAGAAAATGAGAGAGGGAAATGATAAGAACAAAACCAATATACCATAAATATTTGTAGCACTTTAGATTATGAAGCACTTGTGCGCACATTTGCAGAGTCCTGGACATTGCATTTTAAGAGGACACTGATTGGCTCGGCGCCTGTGGCTCAACGGGCTAAGGCGCCAGCCACGTACACCTGAGCTGATGGGTTCGAATCCAGCCTGGGCCCGCCAAACAATGACGGCTGCAACCAAAAAATGGCCAGGTGTTGTGGCGGGGGCCTGTAGTCCCAGCTACTTGGGAGGCAGAGGCAGGAGACTCGCTTGAGCCCAGGAATTAGAGGTTGCTATGAGCTGTGATGTCACAGTACTCTATCCAGGGTGACAGCTTGAGGCTCTGTCTCAAAAAAAAAAAAAAAAAGAGGACATTGATAAATGGGAAGATCTAGAGGAGATCAATAACAATAAGAGGTATTTACACTTCTCAACTGTTTACAATGGGCTATGCACTCTACCAGTGGCGATACCTGTTAAATCTTATTTCATTCTTTTAATTCTCCCATGGTTTTACAGACTAGGAAACTCATAATCGGGAATTATCACTGGTAACTTGTCCTTTGTTGTGTATCTGGCAAATAGTGAAGCTATAATTTAAAACCAGGCAATCTGATTTCAGAAGTTGTTCTTTTTAACTACTAGATAGTATTCAAAACATGTGTCATCTGGAGTAGGGACTAGCCAGTGACATATGAAATGTTTCCAGTTCTCAAAAACCTCTTATTGAGATTGAGAAATTCCATCTAGAGCTGCTCCAGAAGGAAGTGCTGAGAATAGAGGTTAGAAAATGCCAAAAGGCAGACTTGGAAAGAATGATAGGTTCATCTTTCTTTTAGCAGGAGCCCAAAGTGGAGGGGACCGTCCTGAAAGATTACAATCTTCTCATCATTAAGAGATGTCTCCACAAAGCCTGAATTACAAATTTGGGATTTTTGTAGAAACCATGAAGACAAAGAAGCATAGTTTGGATTAGATAACTTCACTGTGCTGTCCACTGCAGAAGCCACTGCATTGTGGCTACTTAAATTTCAGTTAATTAAAATTAAGTTAAATTTAAAATTCAGCTTCTCGCTCACACTGGCCATATTTCATGTGCCCAGTTGTACCCTGTGACTAGTGTCGATCACCACGAGTATGCAGATATGCAGGGCATTTGCAACATTGCAGAAAGTTCTTCCGGACAGTGTGGTTCCAGACTAAAACGATCGCCCTTGAAGAATTACCTCTGCTTTTGGAAAAAGGAGGTCGAGTAGTAACTTTGATTTCATAAAAGAGGAAACGGCGATGGGAAGTTTTTCTTTCTAACGTACATCTTAGCATTTCATCACGCTCTGACGCCCACTCCTCCTTGCCGCATACCGCCAGCAGACGCCTCTTTCCGCGGGTGTGGGGTGTGCCCTCAGCCTCCCTCAGTCATTTCCACTGCTTCCTCTCTGTGGCCACAGGAGAACGTGGCGATGTGCTGTTGGCTACATAGATAATTATCAGTTCTTTTTGCCTCCTCTTTCATTTACCCGCAGAGCATTTCCTGAGATCTCTGGAAGCAATTGAGCCACAACACTTTGTGGGCAAAGAGAGGAATTACTGTGGTTGGGAGAAAAATAAACTGTGATGTCAGCTTGATGGCAATGCTGGTTACTGTTCAGTGGAAACTTTGGGATAGACTTTCCGCGGGAAATCCATTTACACACCGTCTAATACAGCGCCATCTGCTGACCTCCAAAGGATGTGCTGCGGAAGAACCCGTGGTCGGCCTGGTGGAGGGGTGAGGGCCGATCTCTGGGGAAGCACTGGCCTCTCGGGACCTCCTCAATTCCACACAGTTGAAAAGTATCCCTCTCAATATTCAGATCACTAATTTAAGAGGAAAGGCATTCAAAACATGCTGCTCGGTAAATCCACTTTGATTTATTATTGACAGGCTGACTTTCTAGTGGGTTCTGACCTTTATTTATAGTGTCTTAAGAAATAAGTCATAACGAATCACTTTAGCGTTGTGCGTGCTTTACTTTTGGATACATTGCAAGAAAAAACACTTGTGGAGCCTTCTCTGTGCCAAATACTGAGCTAGGTGTTTCTAATCCCACTTAATTTGCATATTAACAAGGCAAGTTAGGTCTTACCATTGTCTCAGTTTTATGAATAAGGAGCTGGGTTGGAATAAGGTGTGGATCTAGAAGTGAACCTCAAGTCTTCAGATTTTAATTCAGGGCTCTTTCCACTAATACATATAATATCTACCTCTTGGGTAAAGGTGACATAGGATTTCCATCTGAGTATCTTATTCTTGCATTCTCACCAAGTTCTTTCCTGCCTATATCCCCAAATCATGTCTTCAGTAATAGTTCTACTTAGTGCCACCAATGTGTAATTTGGTCATTGTTCTCATGTTTGCCTAAGATACTTCTTCCTAAAATTAGATTCTCGCTCCCCTCTTAGTTCTGTGTTAATCTCCTACTTCCGAGGTAATTTTAATAATCTTTCACCTTGAGAAAGCTACCTGGGGAATGCCCGTAAGTCATGAGTAATGAAAGATTATTGAGAAAACACACTTTCTTTTTGGAACTCATTTACAGTGCTACCACTATTTTACTAAATAGTTTTCATGGCCCAGCTCTTTTAATTTTCTTTCAAGATTGTGAGCTCTCAAGTGTTCCTTTTGCACACTTTCAGTTGTGTATATCTTTTGAGGAAGAAAGTGAATTTTCCTGCTGGTACTTCTTTCCTATAGTATGCTTACATTTTTGATCAAGAAAACTTTCAGAGTTCAAATTTAGGATCATAGATCCAGTTGTCTAAACGGGTTCGTTCTTTTTTTGATTTGAACTGGTTCAAATTCTTACTGGTTATTGTATTCAGTATCTCTTTCTTCAGTAACAATAATGACTCTTGGTCATTAAGAGACATGTGAAGTCAACCACTTGGATGTATAAATTATATCAACTACACTCAATTTCTGTCATATGAATTATTAGATGAGGCAGAGAGTAATGGGGGAGGCATTGAAAATAAATCATCACTACAAGCCATGGTAATAGGTTTTTCAATTTAATGAATAATATTACTTTGACCTCATATCACATTTATCTTTCAGGCTACTGACATACCTCATAGCATTTACTAAATATCTAGAATTCATTGACACCAAGGATATAGAGGCCATGAAATCTTCAAGGAATGACTTGAACATAATCAAGTAACCTCTTAGATAGTCTAAAGATTGAGAAGGAGTCCATTTTGAAAGAGAGAATCTTTTAAAATTGAAGATTATCCTTTTAAGTCATGAGAGTTTTTTTCTTTATTTTAATTCATTTCTAATATATCTTCTTTGTCTCTTTTTGCCTAAGATAATAAAATGGTTTGTAAGAAAATTTACACTTGTCTTCACGAGCTAGGGAGATTGTTAGGAACATTAAGTAATGCCCACATGGGGAAGACACGTATGGGGTTTGGAGTCAAACAGACGTGGATTTAAATCCTCATTTAATATTTTAGAATTATTTGAGATGCAAATAGTGTAAACTCCCAACTCAAGTGCCTTATATAGAAAAGAAATTCTTATTTCACATCAAGAATTTGGGAAGTATGGTCCAAATTCACTTGGGAGGTATGGTGTCCATTTTCACTTCAGAAAGTCATCACAGACCCCTATTCTTTCTGTCTGTTTTTCTTTACCATCATTAGTGTTTTGAATGTGTCCCAAGATTGGCTTGATAGTAACTGCATGTGCCCTAGCCCACTACAGTAACACAGAGTGAAAGGAGAGACTATTTCTGTTTTGGGTTTCTTTTTGAAAGGGACAAAACTTTTCCCAGAAGCTTCCAAGCAGCCTTTTCCTCCTATCTCTTCATTTAGAATGAGGTTGCATGCATACCATTTAACCAGTCACTGGCAGGGCTAGGATAGGTTTAGAGCAGTTTAGAGACACATGGCTTCATGGAGGAGGGTGAGTGAAATAAAGGGGGCATACCAAGAAAAAGGAAGTGACTGGTAAACAAGGAACTGTAGCTCACTAGCTGTGAGACCTTGGGTTCATGACTTAATGACCTCACATCTTGATTTCTAAATCAGAAAAAAATGGAAGCAACACCTGTATTTCACAGAAGTACAAGAATTAGATAAGGTGAGCTCTTCCCAGTCCCCAGCCCATAGAAATGTTAGCAATTTGTTTTGTTTAACTGAAGTCTGTCCCGAGCCTCCCTGTTAAAGCTTCTTCCTCCTGCTCCTTTGTGAAGAAACACACTGTTCCCCATCCCTGGTTTTTGGTTCTTGCCACTCATCACTGCTCCTAGTCTTTTGGTTTAGGTTTTCTGTCTCTCTTGTTCCTTCTTTGTCTTGTCTCCATCTTTTTGTTTCTCTCTCTTTGTCCAGCTCTATCTCTGCTGCACCTTTCTTGCCTCTAAGCATTATAATCGGGGTGTGTGTGTTTAAAATATATTCATAAGGGAGAGAAATTCTTCTACTTAGCAATTGCCTTCTCATTCTGTGGATACCCTGAATTGATTTGAAGGTAACCGGAAAAATTTCTCTCCTTGTGGAATTATTTATTTAACATTACATTTAAAATCAGAATTGGTTGACTGAGATAAATGGAGATAAGAAGAAAGAACATTCGCAAACATTTCGTGTTCAAGTTTCTATGTAAACTACAAAGACAAAGGTTAAGCAGAGAAAAGGCAAAAGAAATGTTGAGGAACAGTGAGTCTGTACAAAGAAATAATGAGCAATAAGACAGAAAACTCAGTGTGAGGGCACACACATTGGTGAGCTTTGAATGCTATGCCAAAAAGTTGAGACTTTATATTTTTAGCATGGGGCAGGAGGCAGAGTGAGACCACCCTAAACATTTTCATTAGAGATGAAATATGAAGAAAACATGACTTCAAAATCTACTCTGGCAGTAGTATTAAAAAAATACTTGGAACGAGCACAAACTACTCCATTCAAGCCAGTTAGGAGACTATCAGACAGATTAGGCTAAGCTGTGCTGAAGAGACAAAGAGCCCTCAACCTCTCATGACTTAAAACAAATAATTAGTTAGTTCTCACTCAGAGGACCTATTCATTATCTGGAAATAGGGAACTTTCCTCTTTCACATGGGGATCTAACCTGATGGTTAGTGCCATTACCTTGAACTTTGACAATTACCAGGACAAAAGGAAAGAAAGCTCTAGTCTGGAGGGTTTCATACCAGCATTAAATGCATTGGCACTGAACTGGCACATGGTGTTGTACTGGAGCCAACTTATATTGCCCGCAAGAGTCAATTATGTACATCTTTCCTGAACTTCATGCCCAGGGATGTCATGTTCATACTTTGAAATCAGGCATGGTGGGAATATTTACACCACAGAAATTGGCAAATACTAAAAATCACAGTCTCTCCCTCCATTCAGTCCCCAAATACTCAGTAGTTAAATATTTACTAATACGCTTCTGAATTTTTTTCATGTTCACTCATAACTCATTGACCAGAAATACTCACATGACTCAACCAAAATACAAAGGGATCAAATAGTTGAATGTTATCATTGTCTCCTAGGCAGAAAGCCACAGACATTTGGTGCATAACACTAATAAACGCAGGATGATGCAAGGATCCAGGTATTTATTCATTTATATATTCATTCAACAAGCGCATGTGGAAAACTTCAGACATTAACCTAGGAGCAATGAAAAGGAGAAACAGAAGGTTTTTAAGCACGGACCCTATGGCAGTTATCAATTTATTGCCAGATATCCACTTATAAAGATGGGCAAGAAGCTTGTCTGAAGCTAAGTAGTGATGGCAACCAGAATTCTTTAAAAAATGGATGCTGGACTGGGAGTGGCAGGTCATACCTGGAATTCCAGCACTTTGGGAGGCCAAGGTGGAAGGGTCACTTGAGCCCAGGAGTCCAATCCTGCAGCGAGTTATGATCGTGCCACTGCCTGCCATAGCCTAGGTGGCAGAATAACATCGTGTCTCAAAAACATCAAACTAACAAAAGACTGTTAAGGGCAGAGCAAGAGAAAGTTAATAGACTAGAATGCATACAGTGATTCTTTTCAGTGGTGGTAAAATTACTAAGGAGTGTAACTTAAAGATGACCATCTTCATGAGGAAGGCATAATATATGTAGTGGGAGAACAAAAGATTTAAAAAGAACTACAAAAGGAAAAGATTCACAGGATCTGGTAACTATTTTGATGAGGAGTGGAGGAAGGGTAGTGGCAGAAGGCAAAGGACAGGAAAGATAGACCTGGAGAACATTATACTAAATGAAATAAGCCGGATATTTTAGGATCTAAAAAAACCAACCTCATAGAAGCAGATAGTGGAAGAGGTTACCAGGGATTGCAGAGAGGGAGAAATGGGGATCTGATGGTATAACAAAACTTCAGTTATACAAGATAAATTCTGTAGATCTGCTACAAAGCATAGAACCTACAGCTTTTAAGAATACTTAAAATTTCTAAGAGGGTGTACCTTATGTTAAATGCTCTTATCAAAAAAAAAATAGTAAAAGTAAAAGAAGTGGGAAGAAGCTTTAAGAAGTGATGAATATATTCACGGCTTTGATAGGATCCACTTTCACAGATGTACACTTTCCCCAAACTCAAGACACATATATACCATAAGGACAGCTTTTATATGTCAATCATTCCTCAGTAAAGTGGTTCAAAATAAATAAGTTTAAGAAAATGACAACTAGAAATAAAATTTGTCTGTGAATTATGGGAAAGTAGGAGATTGGTGGTGGATTTATCAGAATTAGGGAAGTTAGTGGAAGAAGAGCCACTGCAAGATAGCTCCTCACAGTACAGGCTTGGTGCCAGCTGGGGTTAGCCTGGAGACATGGAGGCAGCCACACAGTACTGGTGGACAATCCCTGAGATGGCAGACGGCTCTGAGGACCCACGCAGAGCAGGAGAGGGAATGCTTGGTGGGAAACAAGACCTTTTGAAGACCCACACTGGGCTTCCCAGCCTCCCAGGAGTAGGTCCAGGTTCTATCAACACCACATCTGGTCAGAGGACTCCCTAATTCCTCCTTGTACCCATTATAAAAACTCCCTTGCTTTCAGTTTGCCCAAAAGAAGTTAGGAGTTTTGCAAAAACAACTTTTACTGGAGAAAACTAACAATAGGGCAATTTTAAAAGCCTGACAATAAAGGTGTTTTCAGACTGTAATCTGTTCATTGAAATGGAAATATAAAGAGAGCCTGTATGCAGATCAGGCCTCCTGTGGTCCTGGCCCACTGGCTGGGATTCATCTTCTTTGACATATGTACACTGTTTTCTCAAGCCTGCTTGTTTCATAATCTTTAATAGCCTGGAGAAGGTTGGAAAAGTGATGTTTCCTCCCCCATTGTTTTAAAATAGCATCTTAAGGTCTCAGTGGGGGCACACGCAGAGATCTACTGTGAGAATGAGGAAATTAATGACCCTCCACGCACTAAAATCTTCAGTTGAAGCGTGTCAGAAATCTACAAAAGAAGATATTCATATAAACATTTTTCCCTGGTCTGTTTTGTGTGTTTTCCACCATGAGGGTATATTACATTTTCAATAGGTAAAAAATAAATTACATTTAAAAGTAATTAGAATAAAGTGCTTAAATATTTATCTAATGCAAAGGAGAATAATGAAGTTATCTTGTGTAAAAAATAACATTTTTGCTTCTGCAGAGGAGTCATGCATTTCCTATAGGTAGTCTGGGGTACATTTGAGAGAAGTCCTGTTATTTCTTGCATTATTTGGTATATACACCATTAGAGAGACTTGAAGAAGACTGTTACTGATTAAATATTTATCAGTAAAAGCTGGACAGCAACCCAACCACCTCTTAAACATTCAAATAAGTGGCAAAAGTGTCCCAGCAGAGAGAAACACAGGGAAATTATGTAAGATGGCGTTTCTAGCTTCTCCTTCAATGCATCCCTTATGATCCCTGGAAAACTAGCGATCATTTGGTTTGTAATATATCCTGCACCTCTATCTTTCAAAGCCTCTACTTAGAAAATCCTCCACATTCATTGGCATTGAGGAACTAATTTCCTGTTTTTGGAAAACCAAGGTAATGTCACCTCAAAATATATTTTTTAAAAAGAGTGAGGAGTTCCAGGAAGTGGCATGAGCTGATTCTTTGTCTGTCACCCAACATGAAATCATTGGACACGTGCACACCAGTAGCAATATCCGTACTACCACAAATACTGTAAAAATAACTAAGTTACCCTGAGAATGACTTACATTTTAGCAGAAAAGATAAGCTATTCACACGAACAACTGGAACAATAGAAGGATCCTATGACAGGTGCCCTAGATCTTCAAAGAAAGTGCCGAGTGCAGGGAATGATTGTATTTTATTGGAGAAGCTGGAGAAATTTTCACTTAAGAATTGGTTAAAGTATCTGAATTAGGGGGAAATGTTTCCAAAAGCAGGCTGTTATGGCAGACAGGGAAGGGCATCCAGGCAGGAGAAAGAAGATGAACAGAAATCAAGTTCAGATCTGGGAGGGACCTAGAGCTTCCCCACTGATCACAGCCCTCTTTAATCAAAGGAATACCAAAGTGTTTTTTGTTTGTTTGTTTGTTTGAGAGAGAGCCTCAAGCTCTGGCCCTGGGTAAAGGGCTGTGGCATCACAGCTCACAGTAATCTCCAACTCCTGAACTCAAGTGATTCTCCTGCCTCTGCCTCCCAAGTAGCTGGGACTACAGGTGCCTGCCACAATGCCTGGCTACATTTGGTTGCAGCCTTCATTGTTGTTTGGTGGGCCCAGCCTGGATTTGAACCCGACAGCTCAGCCAATATCATATTAAATGGAGTTAAATTGAAATCATTTCCACTCAGATCAGGAACCAGGCAAGGTTGCCCACTGTTTCCACTGCTCTTTAACATCATAATGGAAGTTTTAGCCATTGCAATTAGGGGAGAAAAGGCGATTGAGGGTATTCATACAGGATCAGAAGAGATCAAACTTTCACTCTTCACAGATGATATGATTGTATATCTGGAAAACACCAGGTATTCTACTACAAAACTCTTAGACATGATCAAGGAATACAGCAGTGTATCAGGTTACAAAATTAACACTCATAAATCTGTAGCCTTGATATATACCAACAATAGCCAAGCTGAAAAAACAGTCAAGGACTCTATTCCATTTACAGCAGTGCCAAAGAAGATGAAATATTTGGGAGTTTACCTGACAAAGGATGTGAAAGATCTCTATAAAGAGAACTATGAAACTGTAAGGAAAGAAATAGCTGAAGATGTTAACAAATGGAAAAATATACCATGCTCATGGCTGGGAAGAATCAACATTGTTAAAATGTCCATACTACCCAAAGCAATATACAATTTTAATGCAATCCCTATTAAAGTGCCATTGTCATATTTTAAAGATCTTGAAAAAATAATACATCATTTTATATGGAATCAGAGAAAACCTCGAAAGCCAAGACACTGCTCAAAAATAAAAATAAAGCGAGAGGAGTTACACTTCCAGACCTGAGATTGTACTATAAATCAATAGTAATCAAAACAGCATGGTACTGGCACAAAAACAGAGAGGTAGATGTATGGAACAGAATAGAGAACCAAGAGATGAGCCCAGCTACTTACTGCTATTTGATCTTTGACAAGCCAATTAAAAACATTCAGTGGGGAAAAGATTCCCTATTTAACAAATGGTGCTGGGTGAAGTGGCTGGCAACCTGTAGAAGACTGAAACCGGACTCACACCATTCACCTTTAACTAAGATAGACTCTCACTGGATTAACGATTTAAACTTAAGACATGAAACTATAATAATACTAGAAGAAAGTGCAGGGAAAACTCTTGAAGGAATCAGTCTGGGGGAATATTTTATGAGGAGGACCCCCGGGGCAATTGAAGCAGCATCAAAAATACACTACTGGGATCTGTTCAAACTAAAAAGCTTCTGCACAGCCAAGAACACAGTTAGTAAAGCAAGAAGACAGCCCTCAGAATGGGAGAAAATATTTGCAAGTTACATCGCCGACAAAGGTTTAATATCCAGAATACACAGAGAACTCTAACGTTTTAGCAAAAAAAGAACAAATGATCCCATCTCAGGGTGGGCAAGGGACCTGAAAAGAAAATTCTCCAAAGAAGACAGGTGCACGGCCTACAGATACATGAAAAAATGCTCATCATCCTTAATCAGAGAAATGCAAATCAAAACTACTTTGAGATATCACCTAACTCCAATAAGATTAGCCCACATCACAAAATCCCCAAACCAGAGATGCTGGCGCAGATGTGGAGAAAAGGGAACACTTCTACATTGCTGGTGGAAATGTAAACTAATACGGTCCTTTTGGAAAGATATCTGGAGAATACTCATAAGTCTAAATATAGAACTGCCATTCGATCCTATAATTCCTCTACTAGGTATATATCCAGAAGACCAAAAATCACATTATAACAAAGATATCTGTATCAGAATGTTTATTGCAGCCCAATTCATAATTGCTAAGTCATCGAAAAAGCCCAAGTGTCCATCGACCCACGAATGGATTAATAAATTGTGGTACATGTATACCATGGAATATTACGCAGCCTTAAAGAAAGATGGAGACTTTACCTCTTTCATGTTTACATGGATGGAGCTGGAAAATAATCTTCTTAGCAAAGTATCCCAAGAATGGAAGAAAAAGTATCCAATGTACTCAGCCCTACTATGAAACTAATTTACAGCTTTCATATGAAGGCTATAACCCAATTATAGCACAAGAATATGGGGACAGGGGCAAGGGAGGGGAAAGGAGGGGGGAGAAAGGGTGGAGAGAGGAATATGGGAGACCACATAGCCATGTAGTTGTCTATATATTGGTTTCATATTAGAAATTAAAACTTAATATTGTCAATAAGGTGGATAACTAACTTTGCTGCTACTTAAATAATTGCATACTAAACATAAAGTGGACTACAAATAAAATTATCTAAAATAGGTAGGATGGAAATAAATGTTTCCATCAATATTCCAAGGGCACTGGTTTCTAGCCAAGATGCCTTAACCTATGTTGAAGTCTCAGATGGGAATTTCTATATCTTGGAAACTCTCTCCTTCAAAACTGTAAAATAGAAAAAGAAAAAGAGGCCCTTTATTTTCAGGTGCTTTTCAAATAGGTGTGTGTACTTGCTCGTTTGTGTTTGTTTGTTTTACAGTCCTCATTAAATATCAACCCTCCCAGCCTGCCTGTGGGGGGGTCTAATGATCCACATCAGAATGGTACTGAGGATTTTATCTGCCCTCCATTCACATAACCCCTAAGTTGTCTCAAGGAAGGAAAACAGAATTCCCTCAAGTTCGCCTCTGTCACCACACCTGGCAGCAGACATCTAAGCACCAAGCATGCTGCCAGCCAGCTGGCCTCACTGCAGGGGACGTCAATGCAGGTGCCGCTGAGGACAAACCAGCTCAACTCCTTAGGAAGGGACACCTAGTACAGCTCTGAGATAACCCATGGCCGAGAATTTGGGAGGAATGAAATGACAGCTCCCATTTTCTTAGAATAATAAACACTTTTCTTTATTTCAAAAGATAGTTTCAAAATATTTACAAAAACATTCTCTATGTATAAAATTTCGTAATGAGTATTTCATAAATAAAGGCATGTGTACCTACAATTTCCCACTTTGCATATACCTGGTGACTTTAGAGGGGACTTTTAGGATACCCTGTGCCTTGAAGTCCCACAATTCTTCTATAGAAATACTGGTGACACACTCCAATCATTTTCCACACTGTGGGTGCAGAGATTGTTACACTCCCCACAGGTAACCGTGGATATCCCTTCCTGTGCCTGCAGAAGGGGACTGAATGCCCCCTGCCCGGCAGGCCACTCAGAAGCAGGCATGGAAGCTTTGGAGCTTCCGGCTCATGTACCCCTGATGCTCGTGCTGGTCACAACACGGTCTCCAATTTATCTCCACTTCCTGAGTCTGTTTCTCTTCACGGATCCCATAGCTACCTATCTTTCACAGTAAGTCTGCCACCTTCCAGTGTGTTTAATGGCCACAGAAACAGCAAGGCTGAAAGCAGTTGGAAAGGATTGGAGTTTGATGGGAAGCTCTCAAACTGGCCGAAGTGCTGCCCAGAGTCAAGGGCAGGGCTTCTGGTTGGTCATGTTAGTGTCGCGTCCAGCCTTGCCGCACGTGTGTGGCTCTGGGTCCACAAGGAGGAATGGTAAAGCGTGAAGAGCTCTGAGTAACCATCGTTCCAATGCCTGCTTTGGAGGCCACACTCTGACAGGTGAGGTTAGAAACTCCATAGCTAATAGTAATAGCTGTCATTCACCACTGTGCTGCATGAGCGCGTAAGTTTTACAGGTATTATGTCATCACTTACTATGAGCTATCGTTCTATTTAAGGTAGAGAGGGTAGAGAGCTATAGGGCAGAGAGGTTAGCTCAAGATCCAAGAGTCAGGCCAAATAAGAGTCACAAGTAATAAGTTCTAATGTCTGACGGCCAACTAGAGTGACTACACTTAGCAACAATATTATGTACATATTTCTAAGTAAGTAGACAGGGCTTGAAATGATACCAGCACATAAAGGTGATAAACGTTCAAGATGACGGGTGAATACCCTGACTTGGTCCTTACGCATTCTAGCATGTAGCAAACATGCACATGTACCCCATAAATATTTAAAATATTGTGTATCAGCAAAAGAGAAAAAAGAAGCTCCTATAGCCACGGTAGGGACAAAATGGTGTATTTTTCAACGCTTCAGACCCAGACTGGAGGACTGCAGTGCGTGCCTCTGGGAACACCTTTGCAGATATGTGTGGTCTGGAGAGAAGGGGTCTCCACAGCCTGTCAGGCCTGACTTAGAGGAAGCACACCCTTGATAGATTCTAACTGCTCCCTCAGGGGGGCTGAGCTGGGGCGTTACCTACCTTGGTCCAAATTGGGTGAGGAAGTATCTCCCCATGAAAGTCAAGCCTGGCTGACGGAGGAGCCCAAGTTCAAAGTCAGGGAGCTTCACCTGTTCTCTCCAGAAAACACGCCCAGCTAGAGGCACGGTCGACTGGACTGACTCCTCCTGGGAACCCTGAAGTGGACGTCAGTTCTCAGAGCGAAGAGCTAGGGATGCTGATGCTCTCTGTTTTTGGCAGGTGATGTAAACTTTTTGCTACACTCGGTCACACTCAGTGTTCTGTGTTTGCCATCTGTCCCTAGGAAATCTCCGTGAGAGTGGGCCTCTGTCTGTCTCATTCAAGGCTGTCTCCTGAGCCCTGCAACTACACCTGGCACCCAGGAAAAACTATATCTGATGGATAAATGAATCCCTGACACAGTAGCCCTTGGCCCTGTGTGATGAGCACACTCTATGTATCAAAGAGGAACTTGTCTCCCACCCTTTCCTTGAATATGTTTTTTAAACATTCTGCTTTCTCCTCTGCAATAAGGAGGCCAGGCAGAGAGGACAGAGCTGCTCATGCCCAGTCTGGGATTGGGCACCTGGCTTCACGGAGGCACGGCCAGCTCCACTGTGGAGGTGTCCTGCTAAGCTCAGACAAAAGCAATCTGTTGGGTGACATGTTATCACTTTGGATACTACAGAAGCATCGTAATTTGTGCCCCTGTTTTCCATTGAGGAAGAGCAGGCATTTCTGCAGTCCTTGATTTAGAAAAGGGAACAAGTAAATCTCTAGGAATAAACAATTAACTGCTTCTCCTCTAGCTGCAAATACCTTAAATCAACATCTGCGGCACAACGTCTCATTCAGAATGGATCCTCACCAACTCTGAGCTGACGGCAGCTCAGCAAACGGCACTGAACACAGAGTGAAGTGACCTCTCACACTGCGCTGTCTGAGACAGTGTGGGGCACGAGGGTGAGCAAGCTCAAAGGAGCCACAGGCACAGAAGCCAGAGCTGCCCCGCGTGCCGGGGCTGACTTGGAGGACGGACCTGGCAATGCCTCGGCACGATGACTGGGATGTGCACACAGCCATAGGCATCCTCATCGCTACAAACACGGCCAGGTCGAGTTACCAGCACTCCTAGTAGTTTCGGCTGGAGACATCAGTGGTGATTAAAATAGGGTAGCTTAGGAGGATCTCCCCTCCTTGCACAAAAAATGGCATTGAAAATCAGAAAGCACAAGCGCCACCAGCGCTCTCCTACGGGGTTTCTCTGTTTTAAGGACACAGCCACCTCCATCCTTAAGAAGTCCCATCTGCTTGGGAAGGTTCCTTTCACACAAGTACTAGTACAGCTGCCAGGGCAGAGCAAGAGAGAGACTATTTTCTACTCTAGCCAGGGCTGGAGACATCTGCTAGCACAGTCGGGACACTTGGTCAAATTTGGCCTGAGACTTAAGAAGCAGTGAGGCTGCCAATTGGGACGCTGTCACACCCACAGAGACCCACCTGGCCATGATGGACACTTGGCTCTCTCCCCATCCACATCTCCTTTCTCAACCCCCTCCTAACGCTGCCTCGCCAGTGGCTTTGCTTGTCCTGCCCCTCCCCTCCCCATTCAGCTTGACAGTTTTCTCTCTCCTCTTTCCTTCTTCCGCTGTCTGCCTCGGTCCCTGTTAGCTACACTTCCCAAAGTGGAATCTGAGTTGCTCTGACGGCCCTTTCAACCCAGGCCACTCAGGTATTTGATGAGCATATCACTGGACTTTCCCTGGGTCACTTTACTCCAGACAGCCATAGCCGGTCACCCACCAGTGGACATGTGGGTTGTTTCTGCCTCTCAGCTCTTGTGAACAAAGCTGCTATAAATGTTTATGTACAGATTTCGTGCGAACATATGTTTTCATTTTTCTTAGGTACAATAGGAGTAGAATTGCTGGGTCCAGTGGCAATGAGCATGGCACACGGCCAACTGCCCTCTACAGGTTATCAGCAGGGGCCTTCCCCTTAACAGGAAAGAGGGGCAGAAAGACTCAAAAGCAACTTGGGCACAAACCTCTCCACATATACGCAGACACCCTCAAGAAAGAAGAGGTCAATTAGGGTTCATTTTTATGGTCAGACAGGTTATGAACTCTGGGCTGGTACAATGAAAATAATCTAGTCACTTGTTTCCATCTAAAAAGTGCTTTTTCACATTTTCTCTCTTTGAAGGGATGCCAACTTGATGTGAAGGGTATCTGGAGCCGATACAGCCCTCAGCGCCCAAGAGGGATTAAGTCACCTTGGCAAAGTCACAGAAATTAAATCACAGGACTGAGCCTTCAGAACCTGAATCTGCGTTTCCGTGTACAAATCAAAATATACTAAACCTTGGCCAAGTACAACTCTAATCACACCCGAGAAACCAGCAGTTTTGTTCTTCCACTGACTATATTGTAGGCCTTATTTTTAAATACTTTGCTAGTAATTGTGAGGATGTTTATATTTCAAGTTACATGAAACACAAGATAGAGGATGCTGCAACGTTTCCAAAGACAATAAAGAGAATCCACACCGTGCCATCAGTACTGAATACACAATTAAAGCAGAAGCCTTGGCCAGGCACGAGGCTCACACCTGTAATCTTAGCACTTAGGAGGCTGAGGCAGGTGGATTGCCTGAGCTCACAGGTTTGAGACCAGCCTGAGCCAGAGCGAGACTTTGTCTCTAAAAAATAGCCAGGCATTGTGGCAGGCACCTGTAATCCCAGCTACTTGGGAGGCTGAGACAAGAGGATCACTTGAGCCCAAGAGTTTGAGGTTGCTATGAGCTGTAATGCCACAGCACTCTACCCCGCAGGATGATGATTTGAGACTGTCTCAAAAAAAATAAAAATAAAAAATAAAATAAAAATAAAGGAGAAGCCTTGTGTTCTCTCTGCTCAGCGCATGCCCACACACTCTGTGCACTGGAGGTCCATTTCGATTAAACATTTCCCTGGGTTTCCCAGTCAGTGAATACTTCCCAAGTGACTATGACTGTCACGGTGCTCTGTGAGGTCAGGCCTGGGTCCACCACACTCACCATTACATCATCAGTGCCCAGCACTCCCTCGTGCTCCCCCAAATGAATCAGCAAAATGCCTCGCATTGTGCCAGGCCCTGAGACAGATGCAGGGTAACCTACCACACCCACAGTGACAGCCACTTAGAGAAAGGAGTCATTCTGTCCCTATTGTGGATCCGTCCATTTCTCTCTACAGTTCTACTCTTTAGCTGTCACTCCCAATTAACTGTTCTCTGCCCAGCCTCTCAAAGCAACACTGACCTGTTTCCTGTCTCTGTGGATTTGCCTATTCCGACATTTCATATGAATAGAACCATACGATATATAATTGGCTCATTTCACTTAGCGTATGTTTTCAAGGTTTGTCTATGCTGCAATTTGCATGAGTCCTTTATTATGTGGCTAAATAATATACATGTGTATATGCCATCTTTCATCCATCAATAGACATTTGAGTTCTTTCCATCTCTCAGCTATTATGAACAATGCTGCTATAAATGTTTGTGTACAACTTTTTGTAGAGACATATGTTTTCATTTCTTTTGAGTAGACACCTAAGAGTAGAATTGCTGGGTCCCATCGTAACTCTATATTTAATATATTCGTTCTAATTGCTTTTGTTTTTTCTTTTCCAAGCTCTTCATTTCTTACACCAGTTCCACTACCCTCTATGTATATACCTCTGTCTTTGGTTGAATTAAGTCTTAGTTCTAGTTTTTTCTTCTACTAGTTAGAAAGTTCTATATTCTTTTGATGATTTACCCTTAAGCTTCTAACCTTCAAATTTGAGATTTAAATATTTAATCCACATAATTTTTTTTTGTTTTAAGATAGGGTCTCTGTTGCCCTGGGGAGTGTGCCATGGTGTCACCCTACCTCACAGCCATCCCAAACTCCTGGGTCCAAGCCATCCATCCTCCTGCCTTAGGCTCCCAAGTAGCTGAAACCACAGGCACCCACCACAATACCTGGCTATTTTTTTTTTAAAACCGAGTCTCACTTTGTTGCCCTTGGTAGAGTGCCATGACATGATAGCTCACAGGAACCTCAACTCTTGTGCTCAAGCGATTCTCTTGTAGCCTGCCCAGTAGCTGGGACTACAGGCACCTGCCACAACACCTGGCTATTTTTTTTAGAGACAAGGTCTCGCTCTGGCTCAGGCTGGTCTCGTACTCCTGAGCTCAGACAATCCACTTGCCTTGGCCTCCCAAGAGCTAGGATTTATTACAGGAGTGAGTCACCATGCCAGCCCTGGTTAATTTTTCTATTTTTAATAGAGATGGAGGTCTGGTCTTGGACTTCTGAGTTCAAGGGATCCTCCCACATATATTTTTCTAATAAGATCTTTCTATATCTTTCCTCTAAAAAAGATGGAAATTGTGCTTTTGTGTCTCTCAATACTCCACCTGCTTGCCTTACCTCCATATTAAAACCATGCAGAAATCTACGCAGAAAGAAAAAAATCCTTTTATCATAAGGACACTTGCACTAGACTGTTTATTGCAGCTCAATTTACAATCACCAAAATGTGGAAACAACCTAAATGCCCACCAACGCAGGAATAGATTAACAAGCTATAGTATATGTACACTAGGGAATACTATTCAGCCATTAAAAAAAAATGGAGACTTTACAGCCTTTGTATTAACCTGGATGGAAGTGGAACACATTATTCTTAGTAAAGCATCACAAGAATGGAGAAGCTTGAATCCCATGTACTCAAGTTTGATATGAGG
>CAUYON010045473.1:0-34657 GCA_963573935.1 Arctocebus calabarensis
AGTACATGGGATTCATGCTTCTCCATTCTTGAGATGCTTTACTCAGCAAAACATAATTGTAAGAAGGACTTTACCTAACAAATGCAACCAGTGTAACATGGTTTCTTGTACCCTCAATGAATCCCCAACAATAAAAAAAAAATTAAAAAAATGAATGTATCCATTTATTTAATGAAAACATTAGACCTGGATGTTTTGTGTATAGTGAATGTAAATATTTACACTCAGATAACAGTACAAAAATAGTAAATTACATCTGCTGTATTTAGTAAAATATAACTAATGAGATGTGTTGTGTGTAGTAAAATTAAACATTTTATATTTACTAAAATATAACTGTCATAAACTATATATTATAAACTATATAATATTATATTATATTTTACTATATTATATATTTTGTATTATATTTTTTATATATAAAATATATAATATATTACATATATTTATATGTTATATATCATACATATTAATATAATATATAATATATTTCATATAAATATAAATATTTCATATAGTTTCATATATTTATAGTTCATAAATAGTTTATTTCATATTTATATTTATGCAATATTTAATATATAAATATATAAACATATATATTTATATTCATAAATATTTTATAATAATATAATATATAATGTAATTTTATAATATATATTTATATATTTAATATAATGTATATAATAATTTAAAAATATATATTATATTAAATACACAAATATATTAAAAATATATTTTACATATTACATTTTATATTTATATTATGTTTTATTGTATTATATTTTAAATATAATAATATATTATATTTTATGTGTTGTATAAATACAACACATCTCATTAGTTACATTTTACCAAAACATAACTATATTATAAACTATACAATATTATATTATATTTTACTAAAATATAACTATATTATATTATTATTTATTTAGTAAAATAAAGGTATATTTTATTAAATACACTTAGATAACAGTAATAAAATATTAAATTATATCTATTCTATTTGATAAACCATTACTAATGAAATTAATAGTAAACATAATATAGTATGACATTAAAGAATTGATTTATAATGGGAATGGAGATTCTGTAAAATTAATCAGATATGCACATTAAAATATTTGTGGGTAAAAATGAGGTGATGTCTTGGATTTTCTCTAATATTTTCCAGCAGAAATAGTAAAACACAGGTGGCGCCTGTGGCTCAGTGAGTAGGGTGCCGGCCCATATACCGAGTCTGGCGGGTTCAAACCCGGCCCCTGCCAAACTGCAACAAAAAAATAGCCAGGCGTTGTGGCGGGCACCTGTAGTCCCAGCTACTTGGGAGGCTGAGGCAAGAGAACTGCCTAAGCCCAGGAGTTGGAGGTTGTTGTGAGCTGTGACGCCACAGCGCTCTACAGAGGGCGATAAAGTGAGACTCTGTCGCTACAATAAATAATAAAACAAAATTTTTAAAACATGGAAAAAGATTGGTAAAAAATTGGTAAAGTTGAGTGCCAGATAAGTAGAATTCATCCTTTGTATATATGTGACAACTTTCATAACAAAGAGCTTTAGAAAAAGAATCGATTATATCTAATAGGTTGAGGCTGAAGAACAAGGTCAATTTTATATCTCTGAATGAATGTGTGTTCAAAGTTATAACTGCTTTCTTTTTTTGTGGTTAAAAGAATCCATATGCTCAGATACACTGATCCTTTTCCATGTTTTTAATGAGAAACAATGATATAAAAGTATGAATTTCATAGAAACATAATAATGTGTATTCTTGACTCAAAGAGGCCTGCTTTGGGGGATCACATTTAAATTCAAAATTTATCCTCCTGAACCTAGCTCTATAATTTGACTTTAACACAAATATCATGTGTTTTTATTTACTATTAATTAAAACTGAGACTTGTATTGGAATAATATTTGGATCATGAGGGGCGACAGCATCTGGCCTCTGCGTCCGTCATTGGCACTTCGTAATGTCTTGGCGTTTGTCACTTAAAATGTCATCAAAACAATTACAATTTCCACTCTGCTGGACTACACATAATTGAAGATGTCTTAATAAGATGAGATGTACTACATATCTTTATTCTTAACATACAAGAAACTAAAATTCTTCGGTTTTATGCTTTTAATTGTGAAATGAAGTTCTTTCCCCTTTTTTGCCAGAATAAAAGGGTGTTAGTTGACTGTTTTTTCCCACTTGTTTTTCAAGAGTGCTTTTTTTCTTAATTACCAAATTAAGTCACTGCATTTTTTATTAAGCATCCTTCTTTGGCCTTTGGCAAACCATGAAGGAGGTTTGATTTTGGTCCCGTTAAGCTGTTCTGCGGTGGTCTCTTCCCGCCAGATGCCTGGCTGTGCTGGTGCGACAGAGCAGCAGTGGTGTCTCAGGCTCTTTCCCCTTCACTTTTGGCCTCTTCCCAGGTCCCCGGATCTCTGTTTCCACTGGATCTTTCCAAAAAAGAGGAATCAAGTGAATGTAGCCAATGCATGTGGCTTGCGGTATTGTGCTAATGGCCATTGTGTCTGCCCCAGACGATCGTGGAGAGAGTGTGAAGTGCCAAGTTATGCTTTTTCTTTCATGTTTCACTTTTAACCCAGATAGAAGTTTAATTTTCATATTAAATCAAACAGATATATGAGGCAGCAGGCGGCACAATTTGCATGCATTTTAAAGCAATATCTGAAGACTTCAAAGCAATTTCAGGTTGGAGGTGGGTTGCTTGGAGAGCTGCTAACTGGACCAAGGCAGCCTGTGCCTTCCCTCTTCAGCTTCCTCCTCACCAGGGAGGCGCTGCTAGAAAAACTCCAGAACACTGGAATGACCCCTCTCACCTGCATCCGTGTTTCAACCCGGTTTGAATAACATGGCCCTGCGTGGTATTCTAAAAATCAACAGAAATACAGTCACTTTTGACAGAAGAAGATGCGTTCAACTTGTTCCTTTATAGTTCCTTTCACGGGTAGAGATTCTGAGACACTGGCAGCACAGGTACTTGATTTAATACAAAGATACCTGCGCAGCACCTTTGGACAGTGCACACTCTACTAAGGAAAATTATAGAACAAAAGCAAAAATCTGCAAGTATAAAGCACAGTGTAGGGTCCAGAGTTAGTTCTGTAATAATACCACCAAACTGTGGTGTGCTTCAGGAACTGGAATTTAAATATCAATTGTCTCTTTTTCCATGTCCTATATGAAACATATAAAAATGCACTTAATTCTAAAGTGCACTTTTCTTTTAATTATTTTTAAAAAGTTCATTGTCTTTAATCATCATAAATGGAAATCAAAACCACTCTGAGATATCACCTAATCCCAACAAGGTTAGTCCCCATCACAGAGTCACAACACACCAGATGCTGGCGTGGATTGGGAACACTTCCGCACTGCTGGTGGGGATGCACACTAATACAGCCTCTTTGGAAAGAAGTATGGAGAATTCTCAAAGAACTAAAAGTTGACCTTCCGTTTGATCCTGTAATCCCATTACTAGGTATCTACTCAGAGAAACAAAAATCATTTTATTACCAAGACATTTACACCAGAATGTTTATTGCAGTTCAATTCATAATTGCCAAGTTCTGGAAGCAAATCTAAATGCCTGTCAACTCATGAATGGATTAACAGATTGTGGTATGTGTATACTGTGGAGTACTATTCAGCCATAAAAAGATGGAGACTTTACATCTTTTAAGTTTACCAGAATGGAGCTGGAACACATTCTCCTTAGTAAAGTGTCATAAGAATAGAAAGTAAATATTCAATGTACTCAATACTAATATAAAACCAATATAGACAATTATATTCTGATATGAACAATAAAAGACAAATATAGTCTAATATGGGGACAGGGAAGAGGCAGGGAGAAGGGAGATGGGAGGACGATTGGCCCGCAGAGGGAGGGCCTGTGGTGGGAACCCACCTATTGTACACACTGCGGGGTGTATAGCATGCCCCCCGGGGAGAGGGGCTCCTTTACAAATGGAACTTACCCTGGAAGGGAGAACAATGTAATCTGAAAATTTGTACCCTCCTATTAACTTCAAATTAAAAAAAAACAAAAACAACCAGCTACTATTAAAAATAAAAAAATAAAAACCCAACATCTGAAATGCACAAAATTGTATAAAAAAATACTTTGTAGACTTAAATTCCCTGGCACTTTAAATGCTCTTTTCATTGATACTGAGAACTTTGTTGCTACCAAAATTGGACATGGAAGTTAATACAAAAATAAGTGGGAAAGTAGGATAAAATATGCTAAATGAGTGCAGTTTCTGCTGGAACAATGTCCGCCAATGGTTAGAAATCAGAGTCTCTGACTTTGGTTTTTACCTTAGTCACTCGTATTATAGTTAAAACAAAGGGAGACAGAGAAGGCTCTTTCTGGTAAATTGAATACCTTGGGGACAAAAACAAAGGAAGGAGACCAATTTAGTCAGGGGACATTATAATACACCGATCATCATGATCGATCCTGCATGAGCAGAAAGCACACGGAAACAGTGGAAATGTTACCTGTGAACCTGCTGCTTCCAGACCTCCTGCCTTTTTACTTCCCAGGACCGCTGGTTCCAGAGGCATCGTAGAGCTTTGTCCTTGCAGGAAGAATAGAGGTTTGGTGCTAGAGAAGGGGCGGAGGCAGCCAGCGTCACTTCTTACTGCTCCGTCTATTGCCGCTCTAACAGTGAGATCTCCTCTGACCTCTTGTATTCAATACTTAATTCCAAGGGTCCGTGTGGGTGAGTATTGGAGAACTCGGATACGGCATTTTATGTAATGCCTGACCTCCCAATCTTTGTTCTTTTTCTTTACACAACTTGGTTTCCATTTGGGAAGTAAAAAATTATTTAGATGGGATGAGCTTTAAAAAATTTAAAAAAATAATCATTATTACCTTTATGTGGGTTTTACATAAAAATATTCCCCTCTCTTTGCAAAATTACTTTATTCAAGTCACTTGACTGTCAACATTTTTATACATACATTTTTCTTATATATGTAGAAGAAAAGCAAAACCATTGCAGTTATGACATTTTCAAGAAAATTCTTTTTATGATCAATTTCTTGCTTTTATTTAAGGTAGATTTACTCCCTACCAATGCTGGTATTTTGCTTTTGAGGAAGAAAAAGCAATGTTTTTTGATGATGGCCTTCAGGAAAGGGATTATCTGAATTTCCAAGGTCAGTTGGCCCTTTTGAGTTTAAGCAGGAATTTTTCAGTATCATGTTAGACAGATTCTGATGGTGAAGATTGTCAGAAATCTGTGATTGATTAAAAGGAATAAAAACATTCCTCTGAGCTGCTAGTAGAATCAGATGTTTATTTTTGGTTGAGTTTTTTAAAATTCAAAAATGGTAAAATTGGTTATTTGACTCGATCAATTTATTCAGAATGCTTACAGAGGTGCGAAATCTGGAGGATAGGAACAAATCATTTTCTTTAATTTTGCATTTGGTGTCAGTTCTGGCTTTCTTGTTTACAGGCTAACAGTGCTAGGCTTCAGTTTTCATATCTAAAATGAGAATAATACGGCTGTTTGCTTCATGGAGTTGTGTTATTTCAGTGAGATAATTCTTATCAGAATACCTAGTACAATGTTAGGTAGTTAGCTAGATGTGAGCAGGGAGGCTGACGAACGTGGTCAGGACATTTTGGATGGTTTGGGTCAGGTTGACCTGGGCTATTATAGAAATTAGGCTGATTAAGATCTTGAAGTTGGTTTTTTTAAGAAAACGGAGCTAATTAAGCCCCCTGGAAGACTTCCAAGATGCAGCTGATACTCCTCAAAGTTGTGCATGAAACCCCCAACTGCTGTTTCCATGGAGCCTAGCGTCACAGGATGGGGCCTGGTCTGTTGTGCAAGTCATTAACAAACTTTCTTTTTCTTGCTAAAACTTTACTCACTCTTTTCAGTTATTTTAGTGACTATCTCAGGCCATCATGCTGCTCTAATACAATTAAATATTAGCTGTTATTAATCAGGTTCATAGTAACACTCTTAGATTTCTATTCACCTTTTAGAAACAGTGTGAAAATTCATTACTGCTTCAGGGAGAAAGAGAGAGGAAAAGATTTCTTCTTCTGTCATATAGATAGAAATTCAAGGACACAGCTTCCCTGCCATGTGGCCTCTGTTGCTTTTTTCCCTCCCACCATCCAGATTGCTCCATCCCCAGCTGTGCCGAGCTCTTCTCTTCCTGGGTCTGTTCTCCAGTTTTTTCTTATAGTCCTTGAACACCTGACACCGGTCTCCTCTGGACTGTTTGCTCTGACCAGGATGGTCTTCCCCTCCAATCCTCTGTTCCCTGGATTTTAAACCACAGGCAGAGACATGTCTTATTTCTATAAGTTACTTTCTGATTCACTTACTGGGCATTTTTAGCCACTTTGAGCCCCACTGACACTCTGAACCTCTCAGAAGCCATTTCCTAACTGTGATATTAGTCCTGTGTGTACTTGATTTTATATGCATGCACACCAAACTGCATATTCTATCTGAATACTGATAGAGGAAGTGGTGGGCCATGAAAAGGACCCCTCAGATAGCTGTTTAACTTCTCACAGCCCGGGTGTCCTCTGCCACATCTCCCACAGCCTTCCCATCCTGACGACCAGGGCCTTCCTTGCTGGCAGAGCTTGCCTGACTTTTCCCAGGGAGAATTATCCACCAAATCTGGGAATGACTTCTATGCAGTCTGAAATTAATGAATCTCTAGTACATCTTCCACGACGCAGACACTAACCAGACACCATATCCACTTTCTGTAGTCCTGGAAAGTGAAGCGGGGGATATATGCTCTGGATGCCTTGGTGGGCACTCGTGGTATTCCTCCAGACAAAACTGTGCATGTGGCAGGCGCTGTCCCTTAGCTTCACTGGTGCACAAGGGACCATGCACTCAGCAAGCAACCCGGAAACCAAGTCCTCGCCCTCACCGCACGCCTCCCACTCCGCAGTGCTGCCCAGCCACTCCCCGAATACCCATCCCATATGCTTGTCCACAGCTCTGCCCACACCTGCCTAATGCTGCCTGCATTAACAGCATGAGGCCATTAATCGGTTCCCCTCTCCAATGTATTCTTCTGACTTGGAAGGAAGTTCTCTTTCTAAGGTCCAGCTGTTATACTGTACTACCCTCTGGAAACCATTTGGGAGCTCCACTTTGTCATGAGGCTAAGCACATAACCCTTTTGCAATCTAGCTGGGGTTTCTCTCCCTATTATAATCCTCCTAAGATCCTCTTTGGTTGCTATTGTCCTAAGATTCCTTTTGTACTTACGGTTCCCTCAAAACAGCACGTCCTTTCACACATCACAGCACTTCCGTATCTTGTTACCTCCAGGAATGCCTTGCCCTGCACCCTGTTTCCTTTATCTGGCTAGTTCTTATTTATTCCTTTAGACTAGGTTTGAATAAAGCCTTCCCCTTCATATTTCTGGTATTCAACACATCACAATATTTCTCTCATTAAATTCTACCTGTTTGTATAGTTCTTTCTCATTAGACTGTGAGCTCTTCATTTTTATAATCCTACCTTCCTACATATAGTAGGTGCTCAATTTACCCAAAAATTAAATTTAAAAAAGGAAATGGCTACAATTTAAATAAAGTGTTTAAATATCTTGAATGATCAAATTAGTTTGAGAATAGAAATATTTAAAATTCTAATGTAAACCTTGATTGACTCTTTAATTTCATAAAAGAGTTATTTTTCTATGAAAATTTTGAGAAATACTCAAACTTCTACTAATATGAACCCAAGTCAATCAGTTCATTTCATAGAAGAATTTTTTGCCTTCTTACTGAAATGAATTTTCTAAATATTAGAAGTTAAATTGTATACATATATTTTAAGCAATAGGATTTGAAGTTCCTAAGTTGAAAACTTACATTACATTAATGACCATGTATAAAGTATAAAATGGCCATGTAAAAAGCCAACTTTGAAAAGTTCATGGATTAGCAAAGGTGATCTATTGACTTTTGCTAATGTCTTGCTAGTGAACTGGACTTTGTAGCCCCGTTAAAATGCTCTTTTAAAAGCTCATGCCACTGTCTCCGGAGTGCTCAGCGATGGTGGGTAACGAGGTAAGAAAACATCTAGGGACACTCACTCCGGTGACTTTCCTTTAAGTCTCAGGTTTTCATTCTTACCATGTCTTTAACATCATAGGGACTTGTGAGCTCTGCTACTGTTTTTCAGGTGCAAATCTGCAAAGTTGTTAGGAGAAGGAAAGAAGTTTTGGCAATTATTTGAGTTTTATCTGGTTTAACTGAAATTATTTGAGTTGTACTGTTATCTTATTGATTTTTCTTTTGATGGGGGCAAGAACGTCCATTGGAGACTAGGACTCCTTGGTAGCCAATTCCAGGGCCCCCTGATGCAGCTAGAAATGCTCTGCTCTGGGACTGAAGAGACAGCGCTGGCCTCCTGGAATAGGAGGTGGCCCCAGGAAGGGTATGCTGGCTGATCTGCCTGTACTTCAGTTTCCCGCTCTATGACATGAAGCCAGTAACAACCCGTTCCAGGGGTAGCAAAGGAATTGGTAAGGAAACACTTGAGAGAATACGTTCACAGGGCAAAACTTCTACCTCCTCAAGCAGGTGAAGGAACTTGGGATATGACTTGTTGGTATAAAGAGTGCCTTGAATTAAAGGCCCAGAGGAACCCATCACTGAACAATGGACTTCTCTTCCCTCCCGATTATCCTGGTATATTGCAAGACAGAAGATCAAGAATGGAAGCAGACCCAAATGGAAGTGGCCCAAGTCATTCTAAACAAAATGTTTGTCTCTCAGGAAAATTTCAAAGTCTTTCTGTTTCCCCCAATCCATTCATTCTCCCAAGTATCTGTTCATCATTCTTCCCATTTATTGCCCCAAAGGAATTATCTATACTTCTCATCTATTCCTGCCTTCTAAAAGTCAGGTGTAAAATTATCTAGATCCAGGTGGGGCCTGTGGCTCAGTGAGTAAGGCGCTGGCCCCATATATCCAGCGGGTATGAGTGATGGGTTCAACCCCAGCCCCGGCCAAACTGCAACAAAAAAATAGCCAGACATTGTGGAGGGCACCTGTAGTCCCAGATACTCAGGAGGCTGAGGCAAGAGAATCGGCTAAGCCCAGGGGTTGGAGGTTGCTGTGAGCTGTGACGCCACAGTACTCTACAGAGGGTGATAAAGTGAGACTCTGTCTCTACAAAAAAACCCACAAAAACCTTCCTGGATCCCACTGGACTACTAGATGATTTCCTGTGATTCTCCTCGTGTGTGGTAATAAACATCATTTTATTAATCTGCCTTAACTGTGAGTTGATCTTTCCGCACACACTCAGGAGAAAGGGGACAGTTCCCCTCAACCTCCACACAGGTTTTACTTATACTTATTGCTATTATTTTCTCTGTACGCATATAATTAATGAATTAAATAATAGACAATTAACTTCTTGCACATTTAAAATTTATGATGTTACAGGCATCTACTCCTCTCTTTTAATCCTCACAAAATCTACTGAAGTCTATGTTATAATTCCGTCTTTACACATGTGAAAGTCAAGGTTTAGAGAAGCCAAATAACTTGATGAAAGTATCTCACGCAGTAAGCTACAGAATTGGGACTGGAAACCAGGATGCCCAAAACAAAGGAGCAAAGGAGTAAAGCCGGCACCCGACTCACTGAGCCACAGGTGCCACCCGGATCTAGGTATTTTTACACCTGACTTTTAGAAGGGAGGAATAGATGAAGAATGATGAACAGATACTTGGGAGAATGAATGGATTGGGGGAACCAGAATGACTTTTAATCACCACTCTCAAAGGACCTCAAACCCAGAAGGATCTGACCACTCTCAAAGGACCTTCAAGATCTAGAAGCACCCCACCTCTCTGGAAGGACCTCCAAGATCCTGAAGATTCCCACCACTCTCAAAGGACCTCCACGACCCTGAAGCACCCTACCACTCTCAAAGGACCTCCAGGAAGGTGAAGCATCTCTCACTGTCAAAGCACCTCTATGACCATGTGGGCCAAGCAAGCCTTGTCTTGTGGTCATGGGTCTTCTACAAAGAGATGGGACTTGGCAGTTAGAAAAACATGATGGAAGCTTTCCAACAGAGTGGGAGAGCCCCTGGAGTTTTATAGCAAAGCCGGGTGGCTGCTAGGCTTCTGAATTTTGTCTTCATTGGAGGCTGTAGATTCTGTGGGAAATAGAAGCCATTGTGGGCCTGTGGTTCTTCCCACATCTTCCTGGGATGGATAGGGCTGGACCATTTAGATTCCCCACAGGGAAGACAGGCTCCGTTTCTCCTAAATTTTGTCTTTGTCATTCTGGACAGAGCTTCCTACTGTTTCAGCTTCCTAAGTTTAACACCTTTCCACATCATAACATTTTTTCTTATAATGCTATGTCCTGAACCTGACATTTTTTGCTTATTGGTTTACTGAAACCCCCTTCAACAAAACAGACTCCTGAAATCTTACCTCCTGCTCAATAATTTATTTCTCCAATAGATTGATAATTAGGTCACTGTGATATCCCTTCTTCCATCCTTCACTTCATTTCACATATGTAAAAGCTCAGATATTCAATAATATGCATGCTCTACACAATGCCAGGGTTAATTGTGTCTATCTGATTTTTGGACAACTTTAGGTCTTTTTGTGTGGGTTTTTGCCTGTTTACTAACCACAAGGCAGCAAATAAGAATTATAGTTAATATACATGTGGCACCCACCAATTTAGCAAACATTTTCACCTGTATTATATTAGATATCAACAGCCTGTTCCCCGTTTTGTAGATGGGGACTCTGAGGCTGAGAGTGGTGAAGGCCTTTGCTCTAGGTCACAAAATAGAGCTGCTGGGACATGAATATTTCTTGGTGTTCTTTGCATTACATCACTCTCCCTAGGTATTTTGTAATCTCCAGCCAGTTTAAAATGTAAAACATGCAATTATTGCAAAAATCTCTCACATTGACATACTGTATTTTAATGCACTCATATCTCATTTGTATCATAGCAGCCCTGGGTGAGATTCTTTTTCTACAGATGAGGAAATGAAGGTTCAGGAAAGCTAGATGGCTTGCTGAAATTCACACAGTGGATCAGAAGCATGGCCAGAATTCTATTTCTTTATACCTTTCATTCTCTACCACACTGTCGGTTGTGACTTGGATAATAAGATACTTTAATCATCACTTGTTTTATAGAAAAGGTTGGAAACCAAAGGATAATACCAAGAACCTGATCACCATAAAATCTCATTTGCAATTGTATGTTTTCTTTTAGGGTCTGATAATTGAAGGTATCCTTTGAAAGCTCTGTTTTAAAATTAAAAAAGATGATAGGGATGTACAGTAATAATGAAAAAGCAGTTCGTTCTTTTTTCTTTTAAGAAATAAGAGAATTGTTCTATTATCAAATTCACAGGATAACCCAAAAGAAGCTTTTGGTTTTGATTAGGATTTTAGTTAAGCAAATGACAAAAACATCTAAAATTTATATTCTTTCACTAGTTAATTAATTCTTTCATTCATTATTCAGCAATTGCCTGGTGCCAAGTAACATGTGCTGTGCTAATGACTATAAAATAAAATTTGAGAAATGTTTATAAACAAGCCAAAATCATAGGGAGAGTTAGATGGTTTGGCCTCTAATTGTAGAGAATTAGACTTTGTTCACTTATTTATTATTGCCACGGAAATAAGACGTAGATTAGCATCACTCCAGCTTCATTTCAAGAGAAGAGAAACAGGTAAGTTTGTTTTTGGACAGCCCTTAGTTGTCTCTTTCGTGGCTTTGTAATTTCCTCCTGACCTGCTGTGTGTAGGTAGGTAACTAATTTGAAGTTGATTTTCATCATCAGAAATTCTGTATCATACACATAAGGAAAAAATAAATGTTAAATGAAATTTCACTAAAAATTAATTCCACATTGTTGCTTTAGGGATTTTAATTTTTTAAGAGGATTAGAATTTGACTTATTAATGGAATAGGAGCATTTGGTCCACATGTCTTCCTCCAGTCTGTACATCTGGAAAACAAATACCAATCGAGAGAGCCTGACGGTGTGTGGGATGGTGTTAGAAAGGGGCCCCGTCAGGCTGCGGGAGCTGCACCGTCACCCAGGGTTAGCTCACTCCCTCTCAGAGGCCCTGCGGGTTCCTGTTTTCTCACCAACACTTCTGAGCCTGCTTTTTTGGTAGAAGTAGGCTGCTGTCCCATGCAAGCACTAAGCCGGTCATTGCACAGTTTGAATGAGAAACAATCAGACCCTGAGAAAACCCTTGCCAGTCTGATTTAGGAAACCATGTGTCTTAATGTCCCCATCCACCATATTGGCTATTTCCACCTTACATCAATTATTTTTGCTGATATAAAATTTTTTAATTTCCACATTTAAATGTGGAAATGAATAGAATTTTAGTTGGTCTGATATGGTAATGATTTCTGTAAACTAGCATTGGAGTTTCTGCAAATATCACATTTTACCTGTGGAAATGGAACATTCTGGCTCTCCCAGGAGGCAGTGAATTCAGAAGCTTCTGACTGGACTGCAGTCGTGAAGATTCCTAATAACAGAAAGTGATTTCCTTACTGAGAATCAAGAAAAAATGTTCATGACCTCAGAACAACATTTGCTTTTTAATGAGAGACTATTTCTCCTTTGACTATAACTTTAATTAAACTCTATTAACTTTAATTTAAGCTATTTAAATAGATCAAATGCCATTAAACTCAAAGAACATATTTTTTTAAAAGGTATTTAGTTCCTGGGCATTTTTCCTCGATCTCACACAGCCTTAATTACTATCCACTTATTGTTAAGTATATCGTAAAATAAAATATAATGTATAAATTGCATTAATCTCCATAAAAGTAAACTTGAGGCAGAGCCATAAACTAACTGAAATTGGAGGTATAATAAAAAGCCACAGTATAAAAAACATCTTCAAACACCTAGTTCTCCGTGGACAGTGAACAGATTTTATTGCATTCTTCTGTTATTTCTGTAGCAATGAGAAAGCAGACATTTTCGTGTATGCAACAATATCACATAATACTCTCATTCTATTATGTGATTTTTTTTCCTTTCTCCCTGCTCTAATTTAATGTCTTTTTCCCAAAGTAGAGCTTTTCTGTATCTATAATAATTTTCATAGGTTTGCCAAGTCATATATTTTCCTTTCATAATTACTCCAGGTAATTACAGCATTCTGGCACATATTAGTAACCAGGGAAACAGGGATATTTAATTATATCCTAATGAACATTTGCAATTATACCATTTTTTAAATCCAAAGGAAATTAAGAAAATACTTTCTATCAAGCGGAGTATTTCTTGAATTCCGTTTTCAATAATATTATCGATTAAATCACACTAAATAAAAATCAGCATTGTTATAGAAGGTATACATGTTAAACTTCAGAATGTAAAATCTTTGATTCCTGGATTTGGAAGCGATTTTGGGTTTCTTCAAGTTCAATTCTTCTATGACCTCACCAACAGATGTTTCATGACACTTTTTCTAATTTGCAATACACGCTTGTTAATGAGACATTGCCTAAATACCTTCCTGTGTGTAATGTTTCCCATAGCGGAAGGCTGTCTCTTCCAAAGCTGGGCAGTGTGAATTATTAGCAGGTACCTCCTGAGCACCAGTGTGCACAAGATAGTCTTCTAGATGTTACGTAGGATGTAAACTTGAGTCAGACTGCATTTTTGTACATGAAGTGCCAACACTCAAGTAGAGGCTGTTCCAAGTCTACATGGATAAAATGGCTTGATTGCACCGTCATAGACAAACCGTATTCACTTGCTCATTTAGATTTCAGACACTCTGACCTCCATGAAATAGTTTGGGCGATTGCCGGTGCGTCGGGGCCCCAACTGCAGCTGTGTCAGTGTGCACCCAGACTTCTGTTTCAGCCAGACTATTTCACAGGTGCCTGGGAATTTGCTTTGATGGTTCTTAGAGGTTCTTTGCCGGACCACACTTTCACTTCCTCCCCTCATAGTTGATGGTCCAGTAGTCCTTGTCTTCCCATCCAATTTAAGATCCCAGAACACACAGGCTCAGCTGCCAGATCAGCCACAGTGCCGAGTGGAGCCAAATATCTTTGTCATGGAACAAAGTTGCTCATGGACACTTGGGGGAAAGTGGGCATTCTTTCTTGAAAGGATTCATTTCACCATTCAAAGGCCCATGCGGTGAAACTTTTCAAATATGGAGGCCACTTTTAACATCTAAAATCTTGTGGTCAGTCATCCTGTAGCAGTTATGTTGTTAGTATCCATTCACAAAATAATAATTCACTATATTAAAATAATTTTATAATAAAATCTAACCTTTTTAAAAACAGCAGCACTCATACTTGTGAGACGCATTATTTACTCCCACTGTAAGTGGTGCTTGTTATATTTGTAGCTTTAGTAAACCCTAGTGAAGTAATTTGGTGGGATCCCAGGAATATGTATTTTCATGGAATTTTAACCATATGATGGTAAAAACACAATACGGATACATACTACGTAAGCAGATTATACATGTTATCTCCTTCAGCCCGCAAAGCAACCCTAGGGGATTTGCACTATTATACTCTATTTTCTGGGCAAGGAAACAAACTTCCAAGGCATAAGACACTGTCCCTGGGCATAGTTAAAGGTGACAAAGCTGTAGGTTGGCTCCAGGCCCTCCTAAAGGCCCCTGCTCTGTGATTAGGTGATAGCTTGCTCAGGCACCAGGAAGGGGGTTGCAAATAAAGGTAAGAAAGTGTGAGGGGCTTGGAACAAGCGCTGAAATCAGAATTACTGCCATCCCAGACCTGCCGGCTCTGCTGTGCTAGCTGACATGTTAGCCCTTCAGCCATTCCCCCGAGCCAACAGGAAGACGGGCATGAAGGTAAACAACTTTCAGTTTTCTAAAATAACCACCAAGTCCACGTTAAAATTTGATTCTTAGTTGATTTCACACATCAGTATCATTTTGTTTACTGAGTACTTTCAAGGCACGTGTCTCTAGTGTGAGAACCAGCTCAGTTATCTTAAGACTTTTCTTGGTTCTACCTTCAAACCATCCAAAATAGTCATATAGTTATAAATCTGGGTTCTCAAAGCAAAAAAAAGGACATTCAGAAGTTCCAACTTTTACAAAACATAGGATAGGTCAAGGATCCCGAAGAAGAGAAGCAAATATAATAGTCCAGCAGTTAGGAAACATTATTTGGACCTTACCAGGTCAGAAACTACTTATGTAGTAATAAGTTGGCATTTTCCTGCATGTTGAGTATTAGTCGAGCTCTGGGAGCCTGGCATGGTCAAGGGGATGGGTCTCTAGGGGGAAGGACCACTCCCTTATCACAAGACCCAGACCATTCTGGAGAGTAAAAGGGGGCACATTTAATAATTTCATCACAGCAACAGAAAAATCCAGGACCATTCTGGGCAAACTGGCACATGTGTTCACCCAAATTTGGGGGGAAATGGTAGAATTCTCTATGGCTGGAGCGAAGGGGGGTCGTAAGAATGAGATTGGAAAAGTGCAGTGGGGCCCTGTTGTGGGGATCTTGAGTGTCAGGTGATATTTTATAGCGAAAGTGATATTATTGGAAGTTTTGGATGGGTGGATGCATGATATGAAGAGAACTGTCAGAGAGAAAGAGAGAGAGAGAGAGAAGCAGAGAGAGAGAGAAAGCAGAGAGAGAGAGATAGCACTGCAGAAGGGGGCAGGAGGAACGGCCGCGTGCAGACACCGGTGTCGCCTTGGTTTGCTCCTGGTGTCTTTCCTGCCTGGGCCTTTCTCAGAGCACGGCCCTCGTCCACAGTTGAAGTAGGGGCAGCTCTGAGCTCTACGTATCCCTGCTTTTCCTGAGCTCATCTGATAACACCAGGGTAGATGCATGACTTTTGCTGCTCCATAAGATATTTTACTCTCAGAAGTTTAGAACTGCGACCAGAAACTGCATTGGTAAGCTGCGGGAATTCGTCCTTTTGGAATACTTGAGGCGGAATGGGGCCCGAGCAAAGGGGTGAGATTTGCAGAGAACTGGTGTGTGAAGGCAGAGCAGACACGGGGGTGGGAGGGGGAGAGAGAGAGAGACAGAGAGAGAGAGAGGAGGAGAGAGAGAGAGAGGAAGAAGAAGGAGGAGGAAGAAGAAAGAAGAACAGAGAAGAGAAGAGGGGGTTGGAGGAAGGCGTAGCACAAAGGGGGAGTGGGGCTGGGCAGGGAGAGGCAGAGAGGGGCTCCCTAATGGCTTCGAGGCCCCGTGACACCTGCCGACTTCGAGCTCCCTCACATCTCTCTGTGCCGTCACCATTAACTGCTTTTCTCTTAATCTCATTTGATGAGGTTTATTTTCATCGAAAACGAATGTGGTCTAAGGTAAATTAGGAACAGTTCCCCAGTAAGACCCACCTATTTCTTCTAGATTTGCATTTTTAAACTCCAATGTCCTTCTCTTCTCTTCAAACTGGCATCGCTCTTTCCCACGGCTCACTCTTCTTCAGGCCGAGTGTGTGTTCTTCTTTAGCCACACCTGTTCTGTCGTCTGTTTCTTGTTAAACACGGTACTCAGAACAGAGCCTTGTATTTCAGAAATATTCTGACCAGTGTGAAAAATAGCCAGGCTATTTTGTTTTCACTGCATTTTTTCCCCCTTGGGTCTCTTGACAATGGAGGTGAGAAAATTAAAGCCCTGACCGCCCCTGACTCTCCCCCTCCCAGCTGTGGGGCGGACGTGTAGCACATGCCCAGCCAATGGTACGTAGGAAAAAGTCTCCTGTAACATTTCTCCATGAATAAGAGAGTGAAAATTCACTAGGGGAAGAAGAATTATCGATTGTCCATGAGGACACTACGGCTGGCAGCGTAGCCCCCTTGGTGCAGCTGTGAGGAGGTGCTGAGCACGTGACCCCGACAGGGGCTTACCGAGGAGGGGGTCCTCCTTCCACCGTGGGCCGCGCACACTCCCCGGGCTGCCCTCCCCACTCCGCTTGTTGAATGAAACCATAAGTACCCTTTTGTTTACAGCCATGCGGTACATTTTTCTGTAACTTTCATAGAGGTCTTAATTGATAAATTTTCTAATGTTTGGATGTGAGGCTTCTGTAAATGTGATCTAAGATTATATTGGCTTTTAAATCATCTATATCATATAAACAGTGTAATTCATTCGACTATAGCGACATCACTCCTAATTTCCAAATTTGTCTTCTGAATTCCAATGTGTAAAACACAAAAAGAATTGAACTCCATTTCCTAAGCCCTGCCTATTCTGAATAGCCACTTTTCCTGCCTCCTTTACAAAAAGAAAGGGAGCATTCAACATCGAAGAAACTGGTATGGAAAATGCAGTGGAAGACGTACAAATGTCTGAGGCCAGCTGTTAGAGCTGGACACACAGGAGAGCGAAGCATGATTTGAACGCAGATTTCATCTAGCAGAAATAATAAAGCCTCTTCTCATATGAGCAGAGGTAAAGCTGTGTGAGTGGAGCCGTGCTCCGAAGTCATAGCCAGTAGCATTTTGATGTCTGTAAATACTTTTGAGTCCGTGACATGAACGGACTCTCCTGGAGTAGAAGAGAGAGAGAGAGTGTGTGTGTGTGTGTGTGTGTGTGTGTGTGTTTGCACCTGTGGGCCTGTTCAGCTTATAGAGAGCTCCAGATGGGGCCCCTCCCAGCCCCGTCTCCCTGTCCCCTCTGTGTGGCGTGAGACGCGTTCCCATCCCGGGAACCGGGAAGGACGGAGACCCGATGGCAGGATGAGGAAGAGGCCCAGCGGGCAGCAGGGGCAGGCAGGGGTGTGACGCTGTGGGAGCGCCAGGAGCTTCAGAAGGGAAGGAGCCTTTGTCTAGCGGCCAAGAGAAAGGCGTAGCTCCCAAGAGCAGAGAGGAGTAAGGGCTGGGAGCGTCTCCGTACCTCCCACTCCCGCCACCTGAATGTTTTCTAGAAATTGCTCATTGCTCAGAAACTACCCAGGCAGGAAGGAAACAGTGAAGGCTGGGGGATGACCAAGAAAAGAAAGCACATGCCCTCGAATAGACCAAGTTAATCTCCAAGTGGCTAAGCTTTGAATAAAAATAGACGACGTGACCCAGAATGGGTATTTTGCATCGTTGTTCAGGAACACATGGGCTTGTGATCAAATCATTTTTTCTTGCTATAATTACCATCTTCAATGACTTAAAGTGTGCACGCTTCGAAGCTACATTAAGTATAGGTAGCTGACTTAAGAAAGCGATATGTGCCAAGTCATACCCAAGTTGGAAGAGGGGACGTCTCCCTTACTGTCGAGAGATTAAAAGGTGACATTGGAACAAAACTATCAAGGATGTGCGTGGATTTAACCGGCGAGAGAGAAGAGTGCAGAAGAATATCACAGAGGGAAGAGGCTAATGTGGGGGAAACGGATTTTCAGTCAGTCCGTTGGAGCACAAATGTATTGACTGAGGCAGAAAGTTTCAAAATTGGAAAGGACTTTGCAAATGAATATTTAAAGAATCTGGTCTTTCACAAGAAAGGCAACTGAGGCAGAAAGTGAAGGACTCTGTAACCTTCACTCCGGAGACGGGCTCCGTCTGCAACTCACACCAGCCTCACACAGGAGTCTTCCATTCTCTACGATGCCTGAGGGCCCGTGCAGGCTGACAGTTCAGTGGCTGTGGGAAGTCACCGAGGGGAGAAGATTTACAGAAAATTAATCTGGCTGTGGAGTCCTAGGATAGACTGGGGGAAGGAAGAGCACAGATTAATGCAGAAGAGAAGGGCCTGGAAAGGCTTCCTGCAGTTGTCTGGGGAAAGGGTAGCAGATTTAAGTTATAACACTTGGAATAATTACTATCACTTGCTGCTACACTAGGTTACCTGGTAGTTACCCGAGATTCTTTGGTTTCCTGGTGCTTACCTAGTGTTCAGGGATTCTCAAGCAAACTATTTAACAAAGGAGGAAATCAGTGAAAGTTAGTGACCCTAGAACCTCAGAAGGAAGAGATAAGAAAACCATTTTTTAGTCTCATGACATAAATTGGCAATCAGACTTGGAGAGGGAAAGGTTGAGTTAATTTGGGGGTACTGAGTTTGAGGAGCGGAGGGGGCCTCTCCTTGTGCTTCTCCATCAAACATTTAGAAAGTGCCCTTGGAGCTATGAAGAAGGTAGGATTTAGATTTTAATATCTGGGGGAAAATGAGAAATATAATGCCAGGTATTTAAAAATTATACACAGGAATCTTTTCATAACTAGCAAAATGGAAATGGGCCCTACTTCCCTCTCCCCAAAGTGACTGTGCCCTCTGCTGAAATTTCAGAACTTTCAGCTTCTTTCTCTCTGTATTTTCTTTTACTTTGTTTGATTTTTACCACTTTTGCGGCACCCATGTGAAAGTTCCCTTGTCTTAATTTTGCAGTTTTAGTCAGCTAAATTCTGAGGCTTAATAATGTAGGGGTGTGGTGCTGTTTACTGGAATAAGTGATTTATTTTATTGCCTGAATTTCAAATACTTTAATATGTTGCCTAAGAAGTCATCTGATTTGGAAAACTATTGCAAAAATAAACCTGGAGATCAAGGACTAAAGCTGTGTCAGCCGGTTGAAGCAAATTAACTGTATCAGTTTTTCTAGAATATTTTTACTAATAGGGGCGGTGCCTGTGGCTCAGTGGGTTGGGCGCTGGCCCCATATACCAAGGGTGGTGGGTTCAAACCCAGACCTGGCCAAATTGCAACAAAAAAAATAGCCGGGCATTGTGGCAGGCACCTGTAGTCCCAGCTACTCAGGAGGCTGAGAAAAGAGAATCACCTAAGTGCAGGAGTTGGAGGTTGTTGTGAGGTGTGATGTCATAGCACTCTACTGAGGGTGATAAAGTGAGACTCTGTCTCTACAAAAAAAAAAAAAATATATATATATATATATATATATATACACACACACACACACATATATATATCCTCACGTATATACATACATATATATATATTTACTAATGGAAAATCTGTGTCCACCAATCTACACTAAGTAAGTGTTAAAAGGACATTTAAATTATTACTTTGAAGACGTGTCAACTTTGTAGCCATTTGTCTCAGTCTTGCTGTTGCTGTGGGAAGAAGGAAATAAAGACAAAAACAAAACAAAACAAAGCAAGTGAAATAGCATAGTCGTAGCCCAAGAAGTAAGGGGAAAGGAAGGACTTTATTTGCTCTTTTACAGATGAGACGTTTCACACCATCGGCAGCATTGCAGCTATCGTCACCTCTCCATCGTCACCTCTCTGATGTCACCGTGTGGACTTAATAGCAGCAGTGAGTGGAAATGTTTCTGGCCTGGCTGACTTTCGGTTCAGAGCCCCCAGGATTAGCCGGGAGCCTTCACAGATCAGCCTCTGGGAACTGCCAGTCCAATGGCATCAGTGCTGACCTTGATGTCAAGGGACTCACATCCTTGTTATGGTCCGTCTGTGGCTAACGATGTGTCCTGGGGAAAGACATTGAGCATCTGCTTTGGTTTCCTGTCTGAATACCTGACCCTCCCTCTTTTATGGGGATGTTGCCAAGTGAACTGAGGCAGGGTATGAGGGAGGAGGTGCTTTGCATTCCTGTAGGAAAGGTGCTCTGTGATTCTCAAGGATTATCATTAATTCATCCGGAATGAAGACTGTGAACGAAGCTGAACAATAAACAGACCTGATGAAAGTGCTCACAGTTCCCTGCTCTGCACGACACAAGTCTCTGCCCTGCCTGCTATTGGCACCAAATTATCCCAGCTACTTGTTCCAAAAGTTTAATCAGTAATTTTGTGTGATTGCACATTTGGTAATGTTTGAAAGAAATGTACATAAAGATGAAACTCCTGTTAGCTAGGGACAAGTTGATTCAAGGATAGGAGTTTTATAATTACAAAGAGTAATCTACAGACCACACTCCCAACAAACACTCAAATAATTGATAAAACACTGGGACAGAACCAAGTGCCACCTGATGGTGGATTGCTGTGCTTAAAGATTAGTCCGACAAACAGCCAGCCACAAAATGTTTGCCTACAAAGGACAGTGGTACCTCTGGGCAAATCTTTTAATTAGCAGCTAATGACTGACTCTATCTCATGTAATTTCTAAGTCAGGAAATCTGAGAAAATAAATAAATGAGGGGTTGAAGACCTGAGAATGAAAGCCACTCAGGTTCAGCCTCAGCAGCTACATTTATTTTAAACAGTGATTAAATCCCTGGATCTGACCAGGGATTGTAATTTCATCAGCAGCCGTGAAAACGGCTGGTTTCATTTTTGAACTGAACTAAGCAGATGTAATTCTTAATGTTTTCCTAAGAAGGGAAGAAGAAATCCGACTGTTAGCAAATCACAAATAATTCTAGTAGGTGACTAAAAAGACTAAATGGAAAATAAATAGAAACTAATATTCGAGGGAGTCATTACGATTTTTTTGTTGGGTAGTTTCTATAATATCCCTGAATCTTTAAGTGTGTGATGTATTGATCAGCGAGCCAACCAATATGAATAGGAGAGATTCTGGTTTAGCCTCATCTGCGGCTTCTCCAAAGAGGAACAGCCCTGGAGCCGGTGTGAGGGGCCTGGGCAGCTGCTGTGGTGGGGGTAGTGCACCCCTGTGCTTCTTCTCATGAACTGTGCTCAGTGGACCTCGGATGAGATGGGGGGACCTGGCTGGTTGGGGTCCAGGCATCAGATGAGATGGGGGGACCTGGCAGGACAGGGTCCAGGCCTCTGATGAGATGGGGGGGGACATGGCTGGTCGGGGTTCAGGCCTCTGATGAGATGGAGGGATCTGACTGGTCGGGGTCCAGGCCTCAGATGAGATGGGGGAACCTGACTGGTTGGGGTCCAGGCCTCTGATGAGATGGGGGGACCTGGCAGGACAGGGTCCAGGCCTCTGATGAGATGGGGGACATGGAGGGCTCAGGTTCAGGCCTCTATATGCTGCAAGGACTTTCTCATATATTCTTCATGAGCTTTGGAATAGTCTACTTCAACAGAAACCCATGTCTGGAATAGGAATTTACGAATTTTAACTTGAGGTTAAGATGAAATGAAAAATAAATTCGAGCCAGATCTGCTTCCTAATTATCATTCTAGGTTGAGACACGTTTTGCAAAGTGAAGCAGAGTCATCTCAGCGATTCCATTTAGCTGTGGGCAGCCCAGACTCCGGGAGAACCAGATTCCTTCCCCTGCCCGCTCCAGGTCACACCCTGCTGAAATAAGCCCTGGCAGGATAGGCTGTGTTGTCTGTTTTGATATAATTTTTGGATCTCTCCTTTCTAAGTTCATTAAAGCATTTTCTCTCCTGTAAGTGTGTGTTGCTTGCCTTGGGGTTCTGGCCAAGTTCCAATTTGGGCAATTAATTACCTTTCCCCGATCAGCCCTCCCTGCGGTTTCAGACAGCGAAGGTGCGTTCTTTGTCCTCCTCAGCAAGTCACCGCTGATGGGGAAGCAGCTGTTGCTGCCTCCCCAGAGGAAAGGAGGTTCAGAATCGGGGGGAAAGCTTCCTGCCTTTTTGAGGGAGCTTCTTGCAAAGAGATTTGGGACAAAAGGCCTCGCTGGGAAGGAGAGGAACTACACCCCAGCCGCCCGCGAGCCATCCATCATCACGGCTCTTTTGAACCACTGACTTCGCCCAGAAACAAAATGGGAAGTGATTGTGTTTTCTTGAAGAGCCGTTCCTGAATGTGATGGCTTCCTTTGAAGCCCAGTCAAAGGGATGTTTTTATATAGTTTTTGTTTCTCTGAAATCCCACCAGCTCTCCTTGCCTCCTGACATCACGCCCCGGGCCTGGTAAGTGGCTGTCTTCACGGCTAACCGAACTCAAAGAGCGCAGATGCCGGTGATCCTCCAGGACTCAGTTAAAGACATGAAAAGGGGCTTTCTTTTTCACTTCAATATTCTTTGCAAAGCACATGCCAGGTGACAACGTAAGGCCCATTTTCACTGGTAGAGTTCCCTGTGACATGATCGAACAAGTCGGAAATTCGCTAAGTGCATCCCGCCCGGCGCTCGTCTCGGGGAGGTGGAGAACCCTTTCTAGATGTGTGCTCTGCGTGTTCCTCGGCCCAGACGGCAGTGCTGGATGGAATGATAATTGGATGTTGATGAAACACATCAGTCATCGTTGCATTGTGACTCGAGTTACATTTGTTTAATGGTAAACTTGAAGTTGTGAAATAAGCCATTCAGGTCGGGGAACCGTTGCTTTTGTTTCTAAAACTTCATTCTTTCACTTATTAGGCAAGAATGAGTCATTCCTTCTATCAATTCGGTTTATTAAACATTCCAGGATTGTTCACACAGGTTTGAAGCATCTGTCACGTAAAGAGGAAACAAAAAGAATCTTGAAGCTGAGCTTCCTAAAGCTCATCTAGGGGCGGGCCCAGGGTGACATTGCTGTCGTACAGGCAAGCTTCACGTACACTTGTGTTTTCCAAAACAGACCATTTAGACTGTTCTGGGATCAACGACTTTGTGTTCATTTCTCGGCAGTTCACGCCAGCTTCACCGAGGTACATATCTGTGTGCTGGGTCCTCTCAGCCCTAGCGTGTTTTTCCACCATGCAGAAGAGAAGTCCTCCTTGCCCCTCCTTTCCTTTCCCTCCTGACTCACTTCCCCAGCCCCACCCCAAGCAGGAGCAAGTCCTGTCTTCACCCCTTCTCACCTGTAAACACGCTGCCTGGTGAGCTGGTTCCTAACCCCCCACCTCCACTCCCATCAGCCCAGGAAATCCTTCCCCTGCTCACTCCACCCAGCACGTCCTCCAGGGCCTAAGCTCAGCCTCCCGCTGGACACTTGCTCTCGAATATCTGTCTCCTCATTTGTAAGTGACAAGAAGATACTGTCCTTACCATCATTTGCTCACTGTTATTTCTTTATCTTTTGCTCACTGTTTTTTATTTATTTATTTTATTTATTTTTATTTTTAGAGAAAGAGTCTCACTCTGTCACCGTGGTAGAGTACTGTGGCTTCACAGCTCACAGCAACCTCCAACTCCCGGGCCTAGGTGATTCTCTTGCCTCAGCCTCCCGAGTAACTGGGACTACTGGCGCCCGCCACAACGCCCGGCTATTTTTTTGGTTATTGCAGTTTGGCCAGGGCCAGGTTTGAACCCACACCCTTGGTATATGGGGCTGGCCCCTACCCACTGAGCCAGAGGTGCCGCCCTGCTCGCTGTCTTTTAATCTTTTGCACATTGCCTTTTAAATTTTTCCAGTGCCCAGCATACTACTCCCAAACAACAATGTTTATAAGGTAAACAAACAGAAAAATCTCCAGAGAAACTTGAAGTACTTTCAACTTTCATTGTGAGACATACCTTTCGTCAAGTACCAACAAGAAATATACGGGGTGCCCATAAAGTTTATGTGCAATTTAAAATAGTCAACTGTGTTTAGATTACATGTAGAATACAACTTGAATTCCTTGATCATTTTGTTTACTTCCTATATTGCCTTAGTTAGGAATGGGAAGACAATATGATTTCTTCTAATTTATTTATTTTTATTGAGAAAGACATTTCCATTACATAGTGTGGCTATCCAGGTTTCCAGGAGCTGCTTGAAATGGAACCCCCGTCTCTACCATGACTCTGCTGTTAAAAGGGGATTTATTGAGTTGGATATCATGCTAAGTACTTTTACATATTTTAATCTATTTCATTCTCACAATAACTATGTAAGATTGACAATTTTAATAATCATTTTGCTGAAAAAGAAATTGAGGATCAGAGAGGTCAAGGGGCTTGTCAAGGTCACACAGTAAGTTAATAAAATTTTCAGGAAGATCTGTATGACTTTAAAGCCCATGCTTTCCCTATTATATGAACTGAGTTATAAATACATGTTCTGAGGACAAGTGAAGAAGCCTTTTTAATTTTTATTTTAAATTAGGGAGGTCGACACTCTGTTGAAACTAACAATAAGAGCTGGACAGATGAGCCCACCATTGAACTAAAAACTTTGCTCACCAAATTGACCATTCATCTGTACTGACAAAATTATAGTTTTGGTGTGAATGTGGCTATAGCTATGTTTAACCTAGAAGATGCTAATCTGTCAAAAATCCACTTGTCCTTTAAAACTGAAAATTCAGACTTCATGATGTGGGGTCAAAGGCTAGGGCCACGGCTGACAGGCAGGTGTCTGAGGGAGGCTTTAGGTCCACACAGATCGGAGAAGAGCCCCTCGTAAATGTTATCTGATAATGACCTCGAGTTTCAGGAGCTAAGACACTTGTCAAAAACTAAGGAACCCACCTGAAGGCCATTCGGCCAGCCCAGCTGAACCCGGTGGCTCCCGACAGGTGGGTTCTGGAAGGAGCTCCAGCCATCCAGCGTCTGTCACTCCACGGGATAATACAGAGCTGCCTGTCAGCTTCCGAGCACAAAGGTAAGGATCCTTCTGACTGTTCCTGCCTGCAGTCTGAATTCTAATATTTTAGAAAGCAAAAACACCGGTGAAGTTGGCAAGAATAACTTATTTTTTTTTTTTACAGAGACTGCGTGATACGTGATGCCCACTAACTAAATGGGGTTTTTTCGGTTTCCGACAAGCATTTTCAGCGTCGTTCACTTCCCATTATAGGCAGAACGCATCTGATTAGAGAAAACGGCTCAGGGATTCATCTCTTATTAGGCTCACATCCATACCCAGAAACGCTTTGAATGGTTGAAGGAAGACTTTATGTACACACTTATGTAATTTTCTTTAATCTTGGGATTTCTAAACGCTTTATCATGTTGTTTTTAGCACTGCTTCGCCCTGGCAACTTCACTAAACTCCATGTTTATTACCACATTACAGATGAACCAGGGCAGGAGGCAGAATGTCACTTTCTCATGTGGATTTTCTTGGTGTTGAAATTAGTCAATAAAGAGTGATGCCACATTTAAAGGGTTCTTTTTTGAAAATAATACAATTTTTATGTTGGAATAATTTTAGATTTACGGAAGATGTTCAAAGGGAGTGTAGCGTTCTGTACCTTGAGGCAGCTCCTCCTGGCCTTTGGGCCTAACAGAGCCAAGCGGACTCGGCCAAAGCGAGAAGCGACACGGGTGTGTCACCAGCAGCTGCCCTCCAGATGCTGTTAGCATTTTACACCTTTCCCACTAATGTCCTTTCTGGGGTCCAGGCTTCAGGTGTCACAGCGCACGTAGTTCTCAGCTCCTCGGTCTCCCCAAGTCTCTGACAGTTTCTTCGCCTTCCCTTGTCTTTACAACCTTGGGGGAATTTGGGGAGCACTGGCCACTGTCCCCCCATCTCCCGTCCCAGGTGTTTCTCCCGGTGAGGACCCGCATTGGGGTGTCCAGGAGGGACAGAAGGTGGTGCCCTGTCCCATTGCTCTGTACGGGAGGGCTGCGAGGTCAATGCGACTCACCTCTGGTGCTACTCAATTCCTCGCTGGTTTAAGGCCGTACTTTTCAGGTTCCCTCACTGGAAGGCTTTTTTCCCTTCTTCTCGCTGCTTTCTCCTTTTCCCTCTGTATTTTGGTAAGAGAATCCCTAAGTCCCCTTGGAGTCCCAGCCCACACCCAGGTAGCATCTGCTCAAGTGTGTTAAGTGGAGTCCTTTCACGAGGGACATGTGACCTTTTTCCTTTTACTTATTCTGTAATTTATATCAGGATAGACTCATTTATATTTATTTTATATTTGGGGGTGCAATTCAAAACTACTTGAATTGTTTTATATTTGGCTATTGGGGGCTCTTTGAGATTGCTTCCAAAGTAAAAGCTTGTTTTTAAATAATTTGCTGTTGTTAAGAGTGTACCCTTCAGTTCACTGCTATGCAGTCAGACATCCCACCAGTGTTTGGGGTTATTTTCTATAGCTAAAAGTACTGTCTAAGAAAATATCTACCCTTATTTATTGAACTCCTACGATTTGCCAGTCGCTCACAGACGTTATCCCCTTTTAATCTTTATAATGGTCCGAGGACCTATTATTACATCCCCTTAGGAGATGAGATAACTACATTTCAGAGAATCACTAAGTAGCAAGGAAGTGTAGAAGTGTTACTTACATCCCTTGTAGATGGTAACCAATGTTTTCCCTCCCTCCCTCTCTTCCTTCCTTCCTTCCTTCCTTCCTTCCTTCCTTCTTTCCCTTATACAACCAGCATTTCTAATGGGAGGCAGTAACTTTTCAAAGATTCAAGAATATGGTAGTTTAGACACAGGATGGAAAATCAAGCATCCAATGTACTCAATACTGATATAAAATGAGAAGAATAACTACATGCCTGCATGAGAGAAAAACACAGTTAAATTCAAGAAGGGAGGAGAGGGGTGAGGCAAGCTGTCACCTGTCAGATAGAGTGTAGGGGTGAGGGCACACCTCCTGGGTGGAGGGCTCAATTGCAACTTGGACTTTACCTAACAAATGCAAACAACGTAGCTTAATTGTCTATACCCTTATATTAATCTGAAAAAAAAGAATATGATAATTTCTAGTAAATATAGTGCTAAAAACATATATGGTCATCGGACAAACCTAGGTCCTTTCAATGAACAAGAGTTTCCAGGGCTCTCCTCTCCTATGGTTCCTGGTATACATTTTCAGCATCTGGTTCTGTTATACCCAAAGTGAGTAGAACAGAGAAATGCCAGCACACTGAGTCCAAATTAAGCAGGGGTCCTTTACTGATCGGCTGGGCCGAGAATGGGCTCATGCCTCAAAGTCTCTTGACCCCTAGAAGCAGGGTGGAAACCTTTTATAAGGGGCTTTTGGTAGGGGAGGGGGAATCCTTAATGCAAGCCAAATTTGACAAGAGCCAACACCTGGTAAGGGGAGTCCTTTCGAGGGGAAGCTGGGGTTTTGCAGTTATTACTAAACTTTTTCAGCTGAGCTTCTTGTCTTAAAAGGGGAGTGTTGACTGCCCCCAGCAATATGGAGTTGGGGCCTAACAGTTAAGTTCACCACAAAAAGATAGGTTACCAATATCTATTTGGTATACAGTTCTGTAGATTTCTGGGAAACTGTCATAGGTGTTTTTGTCTCGGGCCCCTATTTTTGTTTCATACTCCTATTTTGTTTTTGCAATTGGGTTGCTAGTTCCCACATATAATGTACTGGAGGGCATTGTGATTTGCCAGCATCCTGTCTCCATTTCTTAGAGGGGCCTATGTAGATGCTAGAACACTGATGGGGAACTTGTGGGTTTCTTGAGAGAAATTAAGCTAGCAGTCATTTTGCCACCTTCATTCAATGCAACCGCTTTTACCATGCACCCTCCGTGGGTCTACACACACAGCTGAAACTACTCTGGCAATAGCAGATAGTGGAGTTGTAGGGGAAGGTCAAACTCTAGAAATAAGAATTGATGGGCAAAAAGTCTTCTGCACAAGGGAGGGATGCTGAATCAATGTTTTGTTTTGTTCGTTCAGGAGTACGAGAAAAAATAGTTTATATTAAAGCAAGAGAGATTTCAGCCAGACGTGAATAAAGAAGGACCCTTAAGAATTTAGGGAAGCTGGAAAGGAAAGCTTTCTTAGTAAGACATGAACTACTTGAGTTGTTGTCAAAAACATCATTTTTAAAAAAGTTGCTAAATTCAAATAAATACATAAGAGCTCTTGTAGAGATTTGGAAATAAGATGAAGAGTATTTCTTACTCTGGAGGAGACATGAAGGCTTTAGTGGAATCACAAGCCTCTAGAAAATTGATACAAATGCACACAAATATTAACCTTAATTTGAGCACATGTCTCAATCAGCATAAGCCCAGTAATAAAACTCAGTAATTGTGAAGAAGGTAAGTGAGAACACTTAAATACAAGGAGGGGAACAGAAACATTATACACTTAAAGAATGTCGTCTACGCATTACCGAGGGTAGCAAGGTACAGGATGAAATTCACTCAGAAGACGGTGTGACTTGATGAGAACCGGGTCAGCGGGCCCCAGGACAGACAGGAGCAAGGCTGTTGTTCCCAGAGCACAAGACCATTTTGAAGTAGAATGTGAAATTTGAGAATGTTGTGGAAGTACCACGACAATAGAGGTTTGAGGATGAGGGGCCTTGAAGGAGAGGTGCACCGTGGAAAAGCAGCTACCCTGGCGGTTCTTGAAGAAGAAATTGAAACGGCATTTCAGCTTGTGAGCTGGGGACTGAATGGCACAGGGCTGGTATCCAGCCACCAGCTCTGCTCTTCCCAGTGACCAGAGAAATATGTGTTGCCACATGACAGCTGGTGGAGAACCTCACCGTGGAAAACAAGAGTGGCATTAGCAACTGGCTCATGCATTAAAGTTGTTTCTGCAGGGTGGCACCCGTACCTCAAAGGAGTAGGGGGCCGGCCCCATATACTGGAGGTGGTGAGTTCAAACCTGGCCCCGGCCAAAAACCACAAAAACAAAACAAAACAAAGATTGTTTCTGTAAAGGCTCGCAGCTTCCCTACACCATGTTTGCCGGTTTGTTTGGGATTCTTGTCACTGGTTTGAATGTCCAGTCACCTGAAAATGGAGAATTAGGCAAGTTGATTTTTGAAGACCCCTTTATTCTATAATTTTAGAATTTAAAATTCATTTTATTCCATCCATATTCTACTTTTAAAATGTGGACACATCATGACTGTGAAAAAAATGTTTTAGAAAAGGTCACTGTCCTATCTAGGAATTGATAATAAATAAAAGAGATAGACTTATATAATAATACGATACAGTCATAGGGAAGAAACAGTGGTTTTAAGAGCAATTATACCCACTACTTGGCAGAAGTTTGGAAGAGAAAGGCCCTGGGGGATGCCCTTACACAAAGAAAAAATATTGCGGATTCCATGGTATAGACAAAATTTTTATGCTTCCAGAGCTCTCGGTCTGATGTCTTTCATTTAGGTTCTAGGAAGAACCATGTAGGTTAATAGTTTAATTATTTGCTGATTACTTGGAATAAAACATTTCTTCAGAAGAGAAAAGTGGCGGAATTATGTGATTTAGATTTGTCCTACTGCAATTGCCTGGATTGGAGTCAGTGTGCTACCTACAGACGTGCCCATTCTTGCTACTTCGTATCCTATTTACCTTTTCCAGGCTGAAAGTATATTCAATTAAATTATGTTACACCATAGAATCATTGGCAGTTAGGTCTTGGATGGTGTGTTGTTTGTTTTAACAACCAGTATTTGAGGCTGGCCCATTAGACCAGGCCAGCATAGACATGCTTCTCATCATCTATTTTAAAGGGAAACATACTGTATGCTGAGCTAACTGAATTTCCACTCACTGCAGCAAAACCAGCCTGAAAATGGCCTCCAGGGGACCTCACTCAGATTTTATTAAAGTTCATCAACCACATATTATGCAGATACATAAAAATAGATTAACAATCACAAAAGAATGACTCATGTTTATTACCTTGAAGAATAATTATATAAGACTAAAAAAGAAAAAAAGAAAAGCATCCCCAAACCTTAATAAAGTAGCAGAGAACTACTTTGTCCGTTAAGCACAGCAAAAAATAGATTTTAAGGAGATTGCCATATTATATCTATTAGCTGAGCTATTACCATATGAAATTTTGCCAATGATTTTAAGAAAATGAGAGTTAAATTTAAATCCAGAAAAATGATCATACTTACAGAGCTTTTCATTCTTTGTCGCTAAAATCTAGGTGACATATGTTAATTATCTTGCAAAACAGTCCAGGTATTTATGGACAAGAAATTAATCTCTCTATTAAGCCAATAGAGAGAAATCAAATTGCAAACATGTTTTCTGTATATAAGAATTATGAGCTAAATTGTGGGCCCCCCAAATTCATATGTTGAAGTTCTAATCCTCATCACTCTATTTTGTGACCGCATTTAGAGGTAGGGTCTTTACAAAGCAAATTTTAAATGATGTCATTAGGATGGGCCCCAGACAATATGCTTGACCCTGACCCCATAAGAGGAGGAAATCTGAATACCTACAAACTCCGAGGGAGCAGGACGGGGAGAAGACGGCCATCTACAAGCCCAGAAGAGAGGCCGGCGGCAGACCCTTCCCTCCCAGCCCTCAGAGAAGGAACCAGCCCTGCAACACCGTGGTCTCGGGCTCCCAGGCTCCAGAACGTATTTCAGTTGTTTGAGCCGCCCAGCCTGGGCTACTTTGTCCAGGCACCTCTCGCAAACTAAACAGGAGTACCTGGAAATGTAGCTCTGCCAATCACTCGCTGTTTATCATTTGAGAGCAAGGTCCTGTCCACCGCTAATGTTTGTAGGAACAGGAGAAAGAGAACAAATGGAGGCCTGCGAGTCACTTAAGGAAAGAAAATACTAATTAATTTATCAAATTATTTTCTTAAGTAGCATAAATAAGATAGATTGTTGCATGATGTAATACTGTTTGTACTGTATCTAGTAATTTAAGTATTTAACAATTGCAAATTAAGCTAACAAATCGTTGATGCAAATATTTTATCTTTTTGTTTGATATAGTTTTTAAAAATTTCTTAATGACTTTTCATTTAAAATCGTAACTGTATACATGTTAGGGGTTACAATGTGAGGATTTGATATACAATGTAGAATGCTTAAATCAGATTATTAACATACTCATTATCTCACTCATTTTTTGTGGTAAGACATTACTCTTAGTCATTTTGAAATATACCCCTACATTGTGCAAATTAGGTGAGATCTCACCAAATGCCGTCCTTCTTCCCACCAATCGCCCTTCCCCCTTCCGCTCCCCTCTCCTCCTCACCCCTCTCGCTTGCTAGACTTTGTGTTTTATCACACGTACAAGTGTGTATTTACATCTTGGTTTCATAATAGTATTGAGTCCATTGGATACTTTTCTCCACTCTTGAGATACTTTATTAAGAATAATGCGTTCCAACTTCATCCAGGTGAACATAAAAGATGTAAGTCTCTATCTTTTTATGGCTGAATAGTATTCCGTGGCATGCATATATATGGTATACGTCAACCCATGAATGGACTAACAACCTGCGATATATATTTGACATAATTTTATGATAATATTTTAAAAATACATTCATTTGCAGTTTTAACAAGATTGCAAATGGGCAAAATGTCAGACAATAAATTTAATTATTATGGTACAGATATGGGCGTTCAGCTGATGAGCTGGCAACATCTGGGGAAGTGAAGATATAAATAATATATATACATGAAATTATTGATTTCATTACATTTATTTTGTCTTCATGTCAGCATGACTACTAATAGTATAACTATGTGCAGAATTAAGATTTTGTCATTTATGTTCTATTACCACACATACTTAATTTTAAAATGAATACAATTTAAATGTCTTCATTGCAATATAAATTAAATGAAATGCAATTTTTCAAAGTATATGCAATTTGACTATATTACACCAGAAACTGAATACTAATGTGAGACCAATAGACAGATAAATACATGCCACATGAAAAAAAACCCCAAACTATTAAATTCAAGTCAGGGGATGGTAGAATAGAGAAAGGAAGACAGGCACAGTGGATACAATGTTAGGGTACACAGCACATCCTCTGGGTGAAGGGCTCAACTATAATTTGAACTTTACCTAACAAATCCAAACAATGTACTGTATTCATTTGTACCCTCATATTAATCTGAAAAAAAGAAGTATACCTGCCGGGCGCAGTGGCCCACACCTGTAACAGTAGCACTCTGGGAGGCCGAGGCAGATGGATCACTTGAGCTCAGGAGTTTGAGACCAGCCTGAGCAACAGTAGTACCCCATCTCTACTGAAAACGAAAAACTGAGGCAGGAGAATCGCTTGAGCCCAAGAGTTTGAGGTTGCTGTGAACTATGATGCCATGGCACTTTACCAAGGGTGACAAAGTGAGACTCTGTCTCAAAAAAAAAAAAAAAAAGTATAAATTAACTAAAATGTTAAGTTTAAATTTGTATAAAGTTTCTCCTAAAATATGAAATATTCTTTGTTAAGATTAAAATGCAGACCACAACTTAACAACCAGTAAAAATATGAACTATAAATCTAGATTAGTTACATTAAACCAGGGGTCCTCAAACTTTTTTAACAGGGGGCTAGTTCAGTGTCCCTCAGACTGTCCCATGGGCCGGACTATAGTTTAAAAAAAAAAAACTATGAACAAATTCCTATGCACATTCCACATATCTTATTTTGAAGTAAAAAAACAAAACAGAAGCAAATACGATATTTAAAATGAAGAACAAATAAAGTTAAATCAACAAACTGACTAGTAATTCAATGGCAACTATGGGCCTGCTTTTGGCTAATGAGATGGTCAATGTCCGGTTCCATATTTGTCACTGCTAGTCGTAAGTGACATCAGTTAGTGTGCATCAGTTAGTCTAGATTTGGTTGGAGATTTCAGATGTTCCATTCTGGAAAAAGTCTGTTCACACACATAAGTGCTACCAAAGATGGTTGCCATTTTGAGTACATGGTTCCTGAGATTAGGATATGTCTCAGAGGGGAGAGATGCATAGAAATTAGGAAGGCTGCTTGACTTGAATGCGTCTTTCAGCGAGTCACAATTCTGCAGTTCAGCCAGTTCCATTTGGTAAATTGTATCCACATTTTTTTCCTTTTTTTAAATTTCAAGATACTTTTTTTTTTTTTTTTGAGACAGAGCCTCAAGCTGTCACCCTGGGTAGAGTGCTGTGGCATCACAGCTCACAGCAACCTCCAATTCCTGGGCTCAAGCGAGTCTCCTGCCTCCGCCTCCCAAGTAGCTGGGACCACAGGCACCTGCCACAACGCCCGGCCATTTTTTGGTTGTAGCCATCATTGTTGTTTGGCAGGCCCGGGCTGGATTCAAACCCACCAGCTCATGTGTACATGGCTGGTGCCTTAGCTCGTTGAGCCACAGGCGCCGAGCCCAAGATACTTTATTCTTAAAACAGGTCACAACACTAAGCTTTTGGCCCATTCTGCCACTGCACAAGCTACAAATGATTGCTGAGCAGCAGAGGAGTGCTCTTTCATAGCAAGTCTGAAAAGTGAATAAAAATTCATATAAAACAAATATTCAAATAGTTTCCATAGGAACACAGATAACTGTGACCCCATCTCCTAATCTTACATATTGTTGCATCTGTCCCAGTCCTATCTTACAAAGACATTTCAAAACTAGCAATAATTAAGTTAAATGGTCCCCCCAAATCCCTTAATTCAAGCTAAACTCGCAGTTAACAGCTACAGAATGATATCTACACATTAATACTAGCTGAAGCGCAAGTTGCTGGGTGACGTTTCATTCCACTTTCTCAAGCACAAGACACAGGCAGAGTGCCAATATCTTGCTCTTCTACTTTAGGTAGGTAATCGGGGTTCTGGATTTGCTGCACAAGTTGCCACATGGGTCCTGACATCACATGGTAGATAGTCGGCCCCTGGAATCCATTGGACTCAACTATTTGGTCAAGGCCATCCCATGTTGGTCCCCATATGCTGGATAAATAATACTTCTCATCTGGTTTAGGTCTCTTTTGCAGAAGAGGTTTTACATGAGCATGATCATAAAGGATGCAATTAAACGATCCATATACTCCACCATTGATGTAATACATAAAGGTTTGTTCACCAGACTCATCTTCATCATCATAGCCTATCTGTTCCTTTAATACAGTTTTTTTGGCAATGATATTAACTGCAAGTGTGAAGGCTGATGCTCAGCTATGATTCTCACTCCAGAGT